>PVKU01006482.1:82879-100985 GCA_004027475.1 Anoura caudifer
CAGCAAAAATACTGCTTTGAGAGATGTCTGAGATTTTACTGGCTATGTTTTCTTCTAGAATTTTTATGGTTTCACAACTTTTCATTTAAGTCTTTTATCCATTTTGAGTTTATTCTTGCATATGGTATAAGTTGGTGGCCTAGTATTATTTTTTTGCATGTACTGCTCCAATTTTCCCAACACCATTTATTGAAGAGACTGTCTTTACTCCTTTTTATGCTCTTGCCACCTTTGTCAAATATTAAATGGCCATGTAGCTGCGGGCTGATTTCTGGGCTCTCTGTTGTGTTTCATTGATCTATGTGTCTCTTCTTATGCTAATACCAGGCTGTCTTGATTACAGCGGCCTTGTAGTATAGTTTGATATCAGGTATTGTGATATCTCCAACTTTCTTCTTTCTGAAGATTGCTGAGGCTATTTGGGGTCATTTTTGGTTCCATATAAATTTTTGAAATATTTGTTTTAGATCTTTGAAGTATGCCATTGGCATTTTAATAGGAATTGTGTTGAATCTATAGATTGGTTTAGATAGTATAGACATTTTAATGGTATTAATTCTTCCAGTCCTTGAACATGGAATATGCTTCCACTTATTTGTATCTTCCTCAGTTCCTTTCTTCAATGTCCTGTACTTTTCCAAGTATAGGTCTTTTATCTCCTTGGTTAAATTTGTTCCTAGGTACCTTATTTGTTTTTTGTTGCAATAGTAAATGAGATTGTTTTCTTAGTGTCTCTTTCTGATAGTTCATTATTAGTGTATAAAAATGCCACTGATTTCTGAATATTAATTTTGTATCCTGCTACTCTGTTGAATTCATTTATTAGCTCTAGTGGTTTTTTTGGTGAGTCTTTAGGGTTTTATATGTACAATATCATGTCTTCAGTGAAAAATGACAAATGCATTTTCTGTATCTATTGATATGATCATATGGTTTTTATTCTTCATTTTGTTTATGTGGTGTATCACATTTATTGATTTGTGGATATTGTGCCAACCTTGTGTCCCCGGAATAAATCCCACTCGATCATGGTATATGATATTTTTTATTGCTGGATCTGGTTTGCTAATATTTTGTTGAGGATTTTGGCATCTATTTTTATTAGGGATATTGATCTATAATTTTTTTCTTTGTAGTGCCTTTATCTGGCCTTGGAATTAGGGTAATACTGGCCTCATAAAATGAAGCTTGGGAGTTTTCCCTCCAGATAACCAATAGACATGAAAAAATGCTTAACATTACTAATCATCAGAGAGATACAAATTTAAACCACAATGAGATATCACCTCATACTTGCCAGAATGGCTACCATTAATAAATCAACAGACAAGTACCGATGAGGATGTGGAGAATGGGAAACCCTTTTTTTTTTTTTTTGTTTTTTTAGGTTCAGGCTGTTGATCGTTGTGAGTTTGTTGTCATTTTATTGTTGTCATTTTACTGTTCATAGTTTTGATCTTCTTCTTTGTCTTAGATACGTCCCTTTAACATTTCATATAATAAGGGCTTGGTGATGATGAACTCCTTTAATTTGACCTTATCTGGGAAGCACTTTATCTGCCCTTCCATTCTAAATGATAGCTTTGCTGGATAGAATAATCTTGGATGTAGGTCCATGCCTTTCATGACTTGGAATACTTCTTTTCCAGCCCCTTCTTTCTCATAAAGTTTCTTTTGAGAAATCAGCTGATAGTCTTATGGGAACTCCTTTGTAGGTAACTGTCTCCTTTTCTCTTGCTGCTTTTAAGATTCTCTTCTTCTCTTTCATCTTGGGTCATGTAATTATAATGTGCCTTGGTGTGTGCTTCCTTGGGTCCAACTTCTTGGGGACTCTCTGGGCTTCCTGGACTTCTTGGAAGTATATTACTTTTGCCAGATTAGGGAAGTTCTCCATTGTGTTTTCAAATAAGTTTTCAATTTCTTGCTCTTCTTATCCTTCTGGCACCCCTATGATTTGGATTGAAACAATTAAAGTTGTCCTGGAGGTTCCTAAGTCTCTCCTCATTTTTTTGAACTCTTGTTTCTTCATTCTGTTCTGGTTGAATGTTTATTTCTTCCTTCTGTTCCAAATTGTTGAGTCCTGGTTTCATTCCCTTCACTATTGGTTCTCTGTAAATTTTTTATATTTTACTTTGCATAGCCTTCACTGTATTTTGCATCTGTACTCAATCAGTTCTGTGAGAATTCTGATTACCAGTGTTTTGAACTCTGCATCTGATAGGTTGGCTTTTTCCTCATTGCTTACTTTTTCTGGCATTTTGATCTGCTCCATGTGGGCCATATTTCTTTGTCTTGGTGTGCCTGTTATGTTGTAAGGGGCGGAACCTTAGGTGTTTGTCAAGTTGAGGCAACCCACTTTTTTCCTTGTAGTGCTGCATATAGGGGAGGGGTCAGAGAGGGAACAATGCCACTTGCTTGGCTCTTGCCCTACTCTCAGTCACTTCCACTGCTATCCACAAGCAAATTGGGCCCTTCTGGTGCTCATTCCTCAGATGAGTGGCTTTGTGTACATTTTAGGACTCCATGGGTCCCTCCAAAGAACTCTTCTGAGGGGCTGGGAGTTTTACCCACCTCTGCAACCCCCACAGATTTTTATACCCAAAGGTTTTGAGGCTTTAGTTCCCTATGCTGGACTTTTTGGTTGCACAGTTTGTCTTGCTCCCCAGTTGTTCCTCCTGTGTGAACATGGAAATGCCCAGCCCTCCAGCTGCTGCCTCACCCACCTGGTCTATTGCCTTGTTGCACTTCCTCTCCTCCTGTTCCCCATCTCTGCCCCTCCTACTGGTCTAGATAAATGTTTCTGCTTTAACTCCTTGGTTGTTGGACTTCCATACAGTTCAGTTTTCTGGTAGTTGTGATTGTTTTTGTTTTTAAATTTGTTGTTGTCCTTGTTTTGGTTGTGCAAGGAAGCAAAGTGTATCTACCTCTGCCTCCATCTTGGCTGGAAGTCTGCACTTTAAGTATAAAGATAAAAATCAATTGAAGGTAAGAGTATGAAAAAATCACACTGCTAATTACTTATCTAAGGAAAGCTGGCATAACTATGTTAATATCAGATAAAGTAGATTTCAAAGTAAAGAATATAATTAGGGATAATTACTATCACTTTATAATGATAAAGTGTCAATTAGAAAAGAGGACTTTCCTTGGCTGGTGTAGCTCAGTGGATTGAGTGTGACCTATAAACCAAAGGTTTGCCAATTCGATTCCCAGTCAGGGCACATGCCTGGGTTTCAGGCCAGGTCCCCAGTGGGGGCCAGGTAAGAGGCAACCACACATTGATGTTTCTCTAACTCTCTTTCGCCCTCCCTTCCCCTCTCTCTAAAAATAAATAAAATCTTAAAAAGAAAAAAATAAAAGAGGACTTAATGATCCCAAATATGTAGACACCTAATAACAGCTTCAAATGAGAGAGAGAGAGAGAGAATACACAAGTTATCAGTATCAGGAATGAAAGTTGTGATATCACTACAAATTCTCTACAGATAATAAAAGAGCAATAAAGGAATATTTTTGAACACCTTTGTGCCATAAATATGTTTTCCTAGGTAAGTGGACACATTCATTGAAAGACCCAGACTACCAAAGCTCACTAAAGAAGAAACAGACAACCTCAATCATCCTGTAGTATTTTAAAATTTGAAATAAACTCCATTCCCAGATGGCCTCACTGGTAAATTCTGTCATACATTTAAAGAGGAAATAATCCTAATTCTATAGACCCTCTTCCAGAAAATTAAAGAGGAGGGAATATTTCCCAACTCATTGTCTGAGGCCATGCTTACTCTGATATGAAAACCAGAGAAAGTAACTAGAAGGGGATAAGTAATTAAAAGTAATTGGTGATGGGCAGATACTGACTAATAGCTTTCATGTATAGAAATGTAAATATTACTAACCAAATTTGAGCAAATCAACAACAATGCTTAAGAAGGAATAATACATCACGATCATGTGGGGCTTATCCTAGAAATTCAAAGATGGTTTATGATTCAAAAATCAATATAATTAATCCTATTAATAGATTAAGAAAGAATAACCATATGATTATTTCAATGGATGAAGACAAAAATCCAGCCTCCATTCCTGGTAGAAACTCTCAGGAAAGTAGGAACTTTCTCTACCTGATTAAGGATATATTATGAAAAACTGACGCCCAACATCATACTTACTGATGAAAGACCAAGTGCTTTCCTCCTAATGTTAGGAATCAGACTGGGGTGTCTGCTAGTGATCTCTTTATTCAACATTGCACTGGAGGTTCTAACCAGTTCTTTCAGGCAAGAAAAAAATAAAAGGCATCCATATTAGAAAGGAAGAAGTAAAGTTGTCATTATTCACTGTTGACATGATAATCTATGTATAAAACCCTACGGAGTCTATGAAAACAGTACGAGAAATAATAAAAGCTTAACAATATTGTAGGATACAAAGTCAACATGCAAAAATTAATTATGTTACTAGTAATATACAGTTGGAAACTGAAAAAATTATAGCTTCCAAAATATGAATAACAGTTACATTTGACAGGGGTTTAAAACTTTTACACTGAAAACTCTAAAACATCGCTGAAAGTTAAAACGACCTAAGTAAATGGAGAGATATACTATGTTTATGGATTGGAAAAATCAATATGGTTAAGATGTCACATCTCAAAATGATGTCTAATTCCAATCAATCAGAATCTCAGCAGGCTTTTTCCCCTTTCAAATAATGTCAAGCATATTCCAAACTCTAGAAATAAGTTATTCTAACTTATTCAGAAATTTGTAAATAAAGTAAAAAAGACTGATAGAATAACTCAAATCAAGAAGAAAAGAAATTGGAGGAATTACACTATCTGATATCATGACTTACGTAAAGCTCTATTAGTTCAGACAGTAGTGCATGCAGCATTGATACATAGATGACATATATATCACTGAAAAAAAGAGTCCAGAAATAGACATACACATATATGTTCAATTGATTTTTGAGCAGACATTCTCTAGGAAGAGGTGATCTTTCCAAAAAATGTTCTGGAACATTTGGAGATCTATATGCAAATAAATGAACCCCAACTCTTACCTCCTGCCATATACAAAAACAACTTGGAATTGGTAAGACCTAAATGTAGAAGCTGGGACTATAAAAATTCAGAAGGAAAACAGGAGAAAATCTTAGAGACTATGATTTTGGTAAAAATTTCTTAAATACAGAATGATGATCACAAACTGAAAAAAATTATTCAAGCTTTATTAAAATAAAAACTTTTGCTTTTCAAAGTATACTATTAAGAAAATGAAAAGGCAAACCACAAACTTGGAGAAAATATTTGTGAAACATATATCCAACAAGGGATTTGTTTCTAGAATAATAATAGTTAAACTGAATTTTTGCAACTCAAATAAGACTTACAACCCAATTAAAAAATGGGCAAAAGATGTGAACAGATACCTCACCAAAGAACGTATATATATGATGGCAAATATACACATACAGTGATACTCATTATTAATCTTGAGTAAAATGCAAATTAAAACCACAGTGAGCACATACCACCACCTCTAAAATGGCTAAAATTAAAGAGTTTTATTAATTAAACACTAAGTTTTTGGCTAGATCCTAGAAAGAACTGGAAATGATATATTGATAGTGGGAATGTTGAAAAGGTACCACTTTGGAAGAGGATTTGGCAGTATCTTAAAGTTACATATGTACCTGCCATACAATTCAGACATCCCACTTCTACGTCCAGTGGAAGTATATGTCCCCGAATGAGTACTCATAGCCTTACTTGTAGTAGCGCAAAATGGGAAATGACTGTTTCCATAAGGAACTATTTGGTCTTTTTGTCTTCCTCCTCAAGCACTTTTATTTCTGTTTCTATTGCAGCTCCTATCTTACCATAATGTCTTGTCTTTCTTTTCTTCTGCTATTGCAGAAGAGGACTGCTTTAGTTCTACCCTTCTCAGTGCAGCAGAATAGGTGCTGGGAGGGCTGGAATCTTTTCTTAGCTCTTGACACCGTGGGCTGACTAATTGCCTTGTTGGAGTGTCTGTGTTCTTAATTACTGATTGAAGGGATTAAATTACATGTATTCACTCATGAATATTTTTGAGCACCTGTCATGTCCCAGGTACTCTTTTAGGTATTAGCAACGCAATAAAGAAAGTAGGCTGTGGTCTCTGCCCTCATGTAACCTGTATTTATTAACCTATTATACACCAGCCACTGTCCTAGGTTTGGGGAAGACAGACTTTATTGTCTTAATCTCAAGAAATTTATGAATTAGTAGGGAAAAAAGACCAAATTAAGTAAACAGACAAAACTAAAATTGTAAAAATTGTTCTGAGGGAAATAATATGAAAAGGGACCCATCTTTTAGCCGGGCTGTCAGGGAAGGCCTCTCGGCCTTCCCTTGGCCCTCTTGGCCAAGATTTCCACTTGGGTGTAACCACACCCAATCTAGAAAGACAAAAGAAGAAAAGTGGAAATCTAGAAGACAAAAGAGAAAAGGGACTCTGTCGTATCTCTTCTCCCAGAAGTCTAGATTGAACATAACACAATGATCTGATTCCTTCAATTTTAGACATCTCCAAATGGTAATGGTTTTGTGGAGCAGCTATTCTTTACTTCACCCAGGGGGTTTTCATTGTCTTTTTCAGCAAATGAGATTTAATTCTCCTTTTTGAAGTTTAATCAATACATCTTTGGCCCATACTTCATAAGGGAATGGGAAGCCAAAAAGATAAAATGAAGCTTCTGTATTCTGGTAGGCCAAATGGGGCTTGAGCAGGAGAATTGGACTTGGAGAATTCTCAGCCTGCAGTGATTTAAAAGTCAGAAAAATTTCACCTAAACCTCCAGCCTTTGAACATTTCCATTTAAATCTTTAGGCAGCCATTAGAACTGAATGGCAGTGGCCATCTTTAGTAAAATATGTCCACTGATGTTTGTTGGCATCCATTCAGCACCAATCGGAATCCCCAATTTAGGGTACAGTGAAGAAGGAAATTATTCAGTGCAGACAGCTCCATTGTGATAACAGCAGGGCTGTGGAACAGCTCGATAGTGTTATAGCTCAATTATGAAGCAGCACAGCTATGGAACAGCACAGGTGTGAAGTGGTGCTCAGGAGATGCAGCTCTTCTCTGCTCCCGTGTGCTCCACAGCACTGTGCCATGCTGTGCCTGCCTGCTCAGTGCTGGTCCACTCCAGCCTGCTTGCTCTGCTGTGCTCGGTTGTGGTCTGGTGAGACATCTTCGGTGTTTAGTCTCCAGTGTGTTAGCTCCAGCCAAGGAAATGCAATATTTAGTCTTCAGTGGAAAGGGAAAATGTACTTCTTGAGCCAGAAGGGAGCTGGTTTACATAGAAGTTCCCACCCCTGATTGGGAACTTGATTCATCTGATTGGTTCATCTTTGTGCAAATAAGGAGTCCAAATTCTCACAGTTTGGTTCAAAAGACACTGTCCTGACTGGTCAAAAATGGAGCTGCTCTGATTGATTGGTGGAGATGCTGTGCAGCTCTGATTGGATGGGGAAAGCCTCAGTCCTATTGGTTAAAATACAATTCCAAGAACTTCTTTGTAAGGCCTGGCTCAGGTGGCAGGAACAGTGTAGACAGGTAGTTGTGGGAAGCAGGCGGTTCAATGCAGGCTTCTCCCTGAAGTGTAGTTTGTGTGAGGGGCCCCTGTACAGAAATGGCTGCTAGGCTCTGCTTTTAAATTTGAGACCAGTTAGCTACCAGGAGCCCTTCTTGGTAGGTATTTTCTTTTTGCAGGCTCCACAGGTGCATGCTGTCAGCGCTCACAGCCACCTTCTGTTTGACCTGCTTCAGTCACTGATGTCATCTGACTGGCCTTGTGTAAATCAGTTTGTCTAAGAATCATCTCAGGAAGTTTTTATTTTATATTTAAACATTTATTCTTGGAACCAGCCTGCTGGAAGTCTGATCTACCAGTGCTGGGCTGGGTTATTCTAATGTGCACCAGGTGCACATTAGAATAACCCTGGTTATGAACATGCCTTTGTTACAGGATTTACATGGGAGTATGGGCTCTCAAGAGTGGAGACTTGTTTTGGTAACTTCTTATTGACCTTGTTACTGAAATATCTGGTAATAGGTACTTTAAATGCTTATAATATAAATCAATATATTGTATTTAATTTCAGTATGTGTTTGACCTCTGAAAAGCAAATGTACTTAAAAAAGACATATTTCCAAATTCAGATGTGTGGGTTTTTAAAGTTTTCTTTAATAGATAACACATTCATGTGGTTTTAAGATCAAAATATGAAAGGGAATACAGTGAAAAGTCTCCTTCCCACTTCTGTTCTCTATCTGACCAGTACAGCATGCTCCCTCCCATAAAAGTATAAGAAGGGCAAACTTATATTTTTATTTTTCCTCCTTTTCAAAAGTTAGCTTAGTAAAAATAATGCTCAACCTTATGCCTTCTTTGCTCTGAACATATCTTGAAGATCTTATCATATTAACAGAGAGCTTCTTCCTCCTTTTTTTGGTCATTTTACAGTTGAAAAATATTTCATCGTTTGGGCATATTACAGTTTATTTAACAAGTATCCCCATTGAAGGACATTTGGATTTTCGTAAGCACTTGTTATTTTAAACAATGCTAAAGTTAGTACATTTCTATGTATGTTATTTCACACACATGCATGCATACACACACAGAAGAATGTGCAGTCTATATGATAAACTCTCCAAGTGGAATTGATGCACATATTATTTTAATGTATATTACCAAATTCCCCTCTGTAGGGATTATAGCATCAGATGTTGTTAAAAATAATGTTGATATTTGGAACACTTTTAAAAAAATATTTACCCTGGTTTTGTTTTCTTTGTCAAGTTAGGTTATCTGAATTTTGGTAAGAGTGATGGATTGTTCTAGATCAGGGGTGTCAAACTCATTTTCACTGGGGGCCACATCAGCCTCGAGGTTGCCTTCAAAGGGCTGAATGTAATTTTAGGACTGTATACATGCAACTACTCCTTAACAGTTAAGCGAGAGCTCATTGTTGCCACTGAGTAGAAACAAGGTGGAGGGCCGGATTTGGCCCGCAGGTCTTTTGTTTGCCACCTGTGTTCTAGATCACTGGTTTGCACTACTAGCTAAAGTCTCTCAAGGGGTTCCCAGATTTGTATGCTAAATGAACATCAGCTAGATAGAAAATAATATCTCACACATGTGTACTATATATTTCAAATGTACTTAATTGTATTTAAGTACCCTTAAATTACACATTTAATTTACTTGTAAATATTGAAAGTAAATATTTACATATTTAAATTACATATGTAATTTACTTGTAAATTACACTTAATTTACAAGTAAATTAAATACAATTTCAAATTGTATCTAATAAAATGCCAATTCATTTAATAGTGTTACTGAACTAAGAAGTTCAGCTAGTAACAGCTCAGCATCTAATCAGTGGTTCCATTGTTTTAGATTACCTTTGACTTTGCTGGCATGTCAGGTTCATTTTGTGGCCCATCAGGTTTTTCAAAGTAGCTTAGACTGGAGGCATAGGAGAACAGAACCAAAAGACTGTGCATATACTCTGAGTGTCTATACTCAGAGTATTTTGAAATACTCTGGAGTATTTTGTAATAAAAGTAATCTTTTTCTTATAGATGTTCCTTTAAGGACCAGCCTGCCACCACCATTCAGAAATTATAAATATGGTAACAAATTTTTCTTATTCTTTTAAAATATATATTAATGTAAAGTCACATTAGTTTTGTGTTGATTTTGAATATAAATTTGGTTTTCAAAAACAAATTTTTATCTGTAAATGAAAACCAATATGGAAGTTTATTTAGAAATCTAGTAGTGTGTTGTTAAAGTAAATTGTAATTGTGTAGGGAAGTCGCCTATTTGTGAGGAATAGCATGTTTGGCAAACTATGTTAAAAATGAATGTCTTTGCCAGGTAATCAAAAAAAGAGAAATGACTAAACACTAGGAATTAAAAGAAGAGATTTAAAAAAAGAGAGAGATTTAAGATTTTTACATGCCAGTAACTTTGAGCATGTTATATAGTAATTTTTATGTTGCAGTTGTTGATTACAAAATGTGGTAATAAGGCAGTAAGCTGGATTTCGCTATTTGTTATAAAGATGGTACAGTTAGTTCTTAACCTTCAGCACAGTGATATTCACGAAACTTTGAGACTTCTCTTGAGAATTATGATATACCTAATAAATATTTCTGTTAATTGTGGCAGACATTTTAAAGTATAAATATTTTATTGCCTTAGATCATTTTTGGGGGTAGCTTTTAATTCTGTTCCCTTTTGGTAGAGCAACTTATGACCTAAAATTCTTTGAAATCACAGTCTTCCCTGTGTGTATGCATTTTAATAAGCAGAGACTAACTGTGAGGTCATAAAGGATAGTCAAGAAGAGGTTGGAAGGCACTGAGTGGAAAGTGCTTCGATTTATTGGACTTAAAGAATTTACATACTAAATATTGAAATACTAAAAGAAGGGAATAAAAAGCATGATTAAGTAAATATAAAATTTCTGAATTCTGGCTTTCATGGCTTTCGAAGGATAATGCCTTAAGCTTTTTTTAATATAGTTTATTGATTATGCTATTACAGTTGTCCCATCTTCCCCCCTTCACTTCCCTCCACCCTGCACACCATCTCCCACCCACATTCCCCCCTTTAGTTCATGGCCATGTGTCATACTTATGAGTTCTTTAGCTTCTACATTTCCCATACTATTCTTACCCTCTCCCTGTCTATTTTCTACCTACCATCTATGCTACTTATTGTCTATACCTCTTACCCCTCTCTCCTTCTCCCACTCCCCTGTTGATAACCCTCCATGTGATCTCCATTTCTGTGATTCTTTTCCTGTTCTAGTTGTTTGCTTAGTTGTGGGGGGGCTCTGCCTGCAGAGCCCCATTCGTGCACCATGGATGAAAATAAGTCTGGCAAGACATGCTCTGCTTGGGAGGAGAGGTGGCTGATCTCTCAAAGGAGAAGGGCCAAGAACCTCTTCCTCAATGGCTTTTATTAGGTCCATTTTACACAGGATTACAGGTAAAGCTCATCAATCATTGTCAGGTGGTAAGGATCAAACAACAAACAACATGCAAAGAACCCTGAGGGCTTAATCTGAGTCAGGGTCTGTCAGCTAAGGGGTTACGAAACTTTGGGAGACATCTGGCCAAGATGGAGGCGTAGGTGGACACACTGTGCCTCCTCTCACAACCAAGATTAAGAACAACAAAAATACAGAACCAAAAAAACCCAACTAGAACAGATAGAAAATTGAAATGTACAGAAGTCTGACAACAATTCACCCAGACCAGTAAGAGGGGTGGAGACGGCAGCTGGTGGAGAGGGGTCGTGGCAGGAGAAGGCAGTGGTTAGTGGTCCTGGGCACACAGCCGGTGGCTGGAACACCCCAGGTGCACAGGGGGCAGTTGCCGAATGTGAGGAGGCAATGAGTAGACCAAGAGGGGCTCACAAGGTGGCTGACCTCGGACACACATTCGAGTGCAGATAAACCAGGCAAAAACGGATAAACCGGCGACGCAGGGCCCCAACACTGGGAAGTGAAGCCTGGAGGCACCAATTGAAAACATTTGTGGGGGTTGGGGTGCAAGGAGGGAGTTCCAGCCGCACAGGAGAGTTCATTGGGGAGACCCATGGGGTCCTGGAGCATGCGCAGGCCCACCCACAGAGAGGTCAGCACTACAAGGGCCCAATTTGTTTGGGGAAAGCAGCTGAAGGGACTGGAGTCCGAGAGAGAGCTGAGCAAGGGCCATTGTTCCCTCTCGGATCCCGCCCCCACGTCCAGTATCACAATACAGCAACTGGGTTGCCCCGCCCTTGTGAATACCTAAGGCTCCGCCCCTCACTACATAACAGCTGCAACGAGACCAAAAAAAAACTCCAAAAAAACCCCAAACCAAAAATGGCTCAAATGGGAGAATAGATCAAAGCCCCAAAGCTAATTCATCTATGTGACCAAGAGATAGCCAACCTATCAGATGCACAGCTCAAAGCACTGGTAGCCAACCTATCAGAAGCATAGTTCAAAGCACTGGTGATTAGGAAGCTCACAGAATTGGTTGATTTTGCTCACAAATTAGATGAAAAAATGGAGGCTACAATAAGTGAAATGAAGAAAAACACACAGGGAACCAATAGAGATGGGAGGAAAACTGGAACTCAAATCAATGGAGTGGACCAGAAGGAAGAAAGAAACAAACAAACAGAAAAGAATGAAGAAACAAGAATTCAAAAAAAAATGAGGAGAGGCGTAGGAACCCCCAGGACATCTTGAAACGTCCCAACATCCGAATTATAGGGGTACTAGAAGGAGAAGAGGAAGAGCAACAAGTGGAAAACTTATTTGAACAAATAATAAAGGAGAACTTCCCCAATCTGGCCAAGGAAATAGACTTCCAGGAAGTCCAGGAAGCTCAGAGTCCCAAAAAAGATGGACCCAAGGAAGAACACACCAAGGCACATCATAATTACATTAGCCAAGATTAAAATGAAGGAGAGAATTCTAGGAGCAGCAAGGGATAAGGGGACAGTCACCTCACCTACAAAGGAGTTCCCATCAGATTGTCAGCAGATTTCTCAAAAGAGACCTTACAGGCAAGAAAGGGCTGGAAAGAAGTATTCCAAGTCATGAAAGTCTAGGACCTGCATCCAAGATTGCTCTATCCAGCAAATCTTTCATTTAGAATGGAAGGGAAGATAAAGTGCTTCTCAGATAAAGTCAGGTTAAAGGAGTTCATCATCACCAAGCCCTTATTATATGAAATGTTAAAGGGACTTATCTAAGAAAAAGAAGATAAAAATATGACAGTTATAAGACAGCAAACTCACAGATATTAACAACCACAACTAAAACAAAAGCAAACTAAGCAAACAGGTGGACCAGGAGCAGAACCACAGAAATGGAGATCACCATATCAACAGGGGAGTGGGAAGAGGAGAGGGTGAAAAGGTACAGAGAATAAGTACATAGATGGTGGGTAGAAAATAGACAGGCAGAGGTCAAGAATAGTGTGGGAAGAGTAGAAGCTAAAGAACTTATGACACATGGACATGAACTAAAGGGGGGAATGTGGGTGGGAGGGTATGTATAGGGTGGAGGGGAATGATGGGGGGGAAATGGGACAACTGTAATAGCATAATCAAGAAAATATAATTAAAAAAAAAAAACTTCGGGAGACAAACTCATTTCCTGCTAGGACCCTTATCATTTAAATGAGAGCACTCTTACCAAAGCAGGTTTCACCAGGATTTTAGGAATTCTTTCTTATACCCGATTACCGGAGAAGCCCACCCTCTCCAGCATGGAACTGTACCACCCTCTGTCAGTGTTTCAGGCTTAAGTGTAGCAGAGCCAGGAAGCCAAGAGATAAGGAAACTTCTCCCAGATGGACTGAGAACTCAGGCTATGTCAGGATAGCCGGGGGTGAGAGTCCATCACCCCCTTTTGTTGTAGCCTCCCGAGTCCTTCTTTAAGGGCCTTCCACATGATTGTGCCCATCTTAGGCAGCCCCTCCTTTTAGGGAATCTTACCTGTCATTGGCTAACCGACCAAGCATTGGGAACCAGATATGGGATGAAGCAGAAACGGTGCTCCCGCCAGATAGATAAGCTTTGTCTCCTTAGTGGCTTACAGTCCGAAGTTTGCTCACTCAGCCTTGGGCATTGGGGGGTTACAACTCCTGAAACCAGGCAGGGTGGTTCCCAACACTTTCTTGGTTTTTGTATTTGTTTTTGTTTTAATTGTGGTTGTTAATAATTGTGAGTTTGCTGTCATTTTACTGTATATGGTTTTAATCTTTTTCTTTGCTAAATCCCTTTAACATTTCATATAATAAGGGCTTGGTGATGATCAACTCCTTTAACTTGACCTTATCTGAGAAGCACTTTATCTTCCCTTCCATTCTAAATGACAGCTTTGCTGGATAGAGTAATCTTGGATGTAGGTCCTTAACTTTCATGACTTGGAATACTTCTTTCCAGCCCCTTCTTGCCTGTAAGGTCTCTTTTGAGAAATCAGCTGACAGTCTGATGGGAACTCCTTTGTAGGTGACTGTGCCCTTATCCCTTGCTGCTTCTAGAATCTCTCCATTTTAATCTTAGCTAATGTAATTATGATGTGCCTTGGTGTGTTCCTCCTTGGGTCCATCTTCTTTGGGACTCTCTGAGCTTCCTGGACTTCCTGGAAGTCTATTTCCTTTGCCAGATGGGGAAGTACTCCTTTATTATTTGTTCAAATAAGTTTTCCACTTGTTGCTCTTCCTCTTCCCCTTCTGGTACCCCTATAATTTGGATGTTGGAACATTTAAAGATGTCCTGGAGGTTCCTAAGCCTCTCCTCATTTTTTTTTGAATTCTTGTTTCTTCATTCTTTTCTGTTTGTTTGTTTCTTTCTTCCTTCTGGTCCACTCCATTGATTTGAGTCTCAGTTTCCTTCCCATCACTATTGGTTCCCTGTACATTTTCCTTCATTTCACTTAGTGTAGCCTTCATTTTTCATCTAATTTGTGACCAAATTCAACCGGTTCTGTGAGCATCCTGATGACCAGTGTTTTGAACTGTGCCATCTGATAGGTTGGCTATCTGTTCATCACTTATTTGTATTTTTTCTGGAGCTTTGATCTGATCTTTCATTTGGACCATTTTTTTTGTCTTAATGCACCTGTTATGTACTGAGGGGGGGAGCCTTAGGTGTTTACCTGGGTAGGGTAACACAGTCACTGAATTGTGATGCTGTATGTTCACGAGGGGTCTTAGAGGGAACAATGGCATTTGCTCCACTCTCTTCCAGATATCAGTCACTTGCACAGTTTTCTCCAAGCAAACTGGACCCTTCTGGGCAGACTGCTGTGTGGGTGGGTTTGTGTACATTCTAGGGCCCTGTGGGTCTCTCTAGGGAACTCTGCTGTGAGGCTGGGAGTTTCTCCTGCTGGCTCAACACCCACAGGTGTTTTCAATTGGTGTTTTGAGGCTTTATTTCTCCGAGTTGCAACCCTGGATTGTAAGGTCTATCTTGCTGTCCAGTTTCACCTGGTTTATCTGTGCACGAATGTGAGACCACCTGTTCCGCCAGCCACCTTGTGCACCGTGCCCCTCCACAATCAGCCACCTCACTGGGTCCTCTGCTTTGCTGGTGGCATGCTCTGCCCAGCTGCCCGACTCCACCCCTCCTACCAGTCTGGATGAATGGTTGTTCATTAACTCCTTGGTTGTTAGACTTCCATACCATTCAATTTTCTATCAGTACCGGTTGTTTTTTGTTTCCTAATTTTTGTTGTAGTTATTTTGGTTGTGCAAGGAGGAACAGTCTGTCTACTTATGCCTCCATCTTGTCTGGAAGATAATGCCTTAAGCTTTAATCAATCTACAGATGCCATTTCATTAGAATAATTATATATGGCTTCCTTTTTTGTATGGTCTATATGTATATTCAAACTTACGTTTCATGTAAATTCTTTTGAAAAATAAGTTTTAGATAATGAAAGTATCAGAACATCTGACTCCTAATCATTATGCTAGATGGTGTACCTTTTACCTTATTAACATCCTTTTGTCCTGGTATTCCTATACTATTAAGAGAAATTGGCAGAAAAAAATGAATACATTTATCCTTAAGAAATTAGAGAAGTATTAGGATTTAGACAGAGTTCCGGTGATTCTAAGTTTGGCTCTTCAATCGTCTGCTGCTTTGTGTTCAATAAGAAAGACCAAAGTGTTCTTTTCTCACTTGTCGTTGTCCTCCAGTACTTTTATATGCCCAGTGGAATAGAACATTTTGGGTGGTGGAGAGTGGAAAGGGCACAGAGGCAAATTTCAGTTTGTCAGTTGCTGTCTCTATGCCCTTGGATGAAGGGCTGGCCATAGTCTGACATTTCTCAGAACCCTTCATTTATTTATAAATGTATTCCTCCGATTTAATTGGCATCTACATCTGTTGCTGATTTACCTTGACCAGACTGTGTGTTCCTACAGACAAGGGATGTTGTTTTGTTTTTAAATTCTTATTGCCTAGGCATGTCAGTTTTACAGAGTGGGGCTGCTAATCCTGTTTGTTTTATAAGGCTGTATGAGATTAAACAGTACACATGCAAACATGTTAAATACTCCACAAATGTAAAATACTGTTTTTATTTTCATGAAGTTACTTTACTTAAGGGGTTTGCTTTATGTTAATATGTTAATTATAATTTCCAGGGCAACCACTAAGAAAATAATTTAAAATATATAGTAAAAGAAATGACAAGGAAATTGAAATGGTATACTGGAAAATACAGGGTGGAGCAAAAGTAGGTTTACAGTTGTGAGTACATGAACACAGTTTATTCCTATATCATTATTTATTAATTATTGTATTATTTTCCATCCAAGCAACCGTAAACCTACTTCTCCCCACCCTATATTTATTTAACACAAAAGAATGAAGTAATAGAGAAAACGAGGAACAAAAAAGAATTGAAAACAAATATCAAGATGGCAGACATAGATCCTATCTTATCAGTAATTACGTTAAATGTAAAAAGATTTAACACTCCAATTAAAAGACATAGATTGGCAATGTTTTTTTTTTAATAATCCAACTCTCTATTGGCTGCAAGAGACACACTTGAAATTCAAATTTACAAATAGGTTTAAAGTAAAAGGACAGAAAAGATATATTATGCAAATAATAACCAAAAGAGAACTGGAATGGCTACAATGGAATAAAATTTGAAATCAGTAACAGCAATAAATTTTGAGAATTCATAAATATGTGGAAATTAAACAACATATTTATGGGTCAAAGAAGTAAGGGAAATGAGCCCTGGCTAGTGTGGCTCAGTGGACTGAGTGTCGGCCTGTGATACAAAGGGTCACTGGTTCGATTCCCAGTCAGGGAACATGCCTGGGTTGTGGGCAAGGTCCTAAGTAGGGGGCCACAAGAGGCAACCACACATTGATGTTTCTTTCCCTCTCTTTCCCCCTCCCTTCCCCTCTCTCTAAAAATAAATAAATAAAATCTTTAAGAGAAATGACTATTCTTTCACCATTCAGTTGGCACTCTTGTAGAAAAAATTCAATTGACCATAGACAGGTATATGGCACAGGTAACAAACACAAGGCCCGTGGGCCAAATCCGGCCCTCCACCTTGTTTTATCCCGCCGGGCACCTTGTTTCTACCCAGAGGCAGCACCAAGCTCTCGCTTAACTTTTAAGGAGTAGTTACATTTCTACAGTCCTAAAATTACATTCCACCCTTTGAAGGCAACCTCGAGGCTGCTGTGGCCCCCTGGCGAACATGAGTTTGACAGCCCTGGTCTATGGGTTTACTTCTAGACTCTGAATGGTCTATGTGTGTATCGCTATGACAGTCCTACGGACTGTAGCTTTGTAGTAAATTCTACAATTGGGAAGTGTGCGTCCTCCAACTTCGTTGTTTTTCAAAATCGTTTTGGCTATTCTATGCCATTCACCTTTCCATATGAATTTTAGGATCTGCTTGACAATTTCTTCAAAAACGAAAGAAGACAGATTTTTTCTTTTAATTGAGATTGCACTGAATCTGTAAATAAATTTAAGGAATATGGTTACCTTAATAATATTAAGTCTTCCAATTCTGAAGACTGTGTCTTTCTGCTTACCCACAACTTTATTTTCTTTCAGCGATGTTTTATAGTTTTCAGTGTGTTTCAGTGTACTTATACCTTTTTTGTTAAAAATTTTTAATTTCAATTGTTTTTATTTAAAAATTTCAGAGAATTTCCCCCTCTACATATAATTTTCCGAAAGCCAGCTGGTGGCTGTTGAACACACACTCAGTGTTCCTTGTTAGTGTGGCTGGTGATGCGGGTTGTGAAACAATTCACAACAAAAAGAAAATACGGAAAGCAAAGTTTATTCACTTTCCAAGGGAGGAAAGGGGCTTATATATGGAGAGATGCACCGGCACCAAAAGGTTGGGACTATGAGCGTGTATTAGATAATAAAGTTTGGGGGAGGGTTGCTGTTGTGTGGACACTGGGCTTTTCAGAGCATTGCAACACAGGAGGTTTGGGTTGGTTTTTATATAAGCTGCAGTTTGCTCCAATGGTAT
>PVKU01006483.1:0-102902 GCA_004027475.1 Anoura caudifer
TGGGGGCACCTGGGCTGAGGGGAGGTGGTGGTTTGGATCCATAGCGGGAAAGACAGGTCGGTGAGGAGGGGGAATGGGTAAAGAGCTTATTCTCCTGTTACTCCTGTGGAGTAGGGTACCGCCCTTTCCTGGACCCCAGCATCTCTCCAGAGTTCCTGGTGGCCTCTGAACAGTTCTTCTCCACCATGGTGCCCCCTGGCGTCTACATGAGGTGAGGGAGGGTTCAAGAGTGTTGGGATATGCGATGGGCAACGGGGCTGTGTGTGTGTGTTTGTGTGTGTGTGTGTGGGGGGGGGTGTTGTCAATTGAGAAAATTGTCCCCAGGAATCTTCAGAACAGGATTATCAATCTGTAGTCATGCCCATTCCTCCAGGGAACAGTGAATATGGAGGGGAAGAATAAAAACAATTGTTTAAAAAGATATATCGTTGTGGTTTTTAAGCACCTTTATGTGGGTTTTCCTGCAACTGATGTGAATATTAATCCCCCAGTTTAAGACAGGCTAATTGAGGCTCAGAGGGTGAGTCACAAAGCCTGTTGGTTGGAAAGTCAGGTCTGGACACTGCCCTGGGGGCATTTTTAGCTGTAAACACAGGACCTGGGGCTTATAAACCTTTTTGGGGCAATTATAATAAGAATGTGTGAGAGCTGAAGAAAATACTGGCTCCAAAATAATAAAAAGGAGCTTTAAACTAAAAGTATACATTTAAGCAAATACATACAAAGCAAAATATGTCAGCATACCTTTTACAATTGCATTATACTTTAAAACAATTCATAGATTGGATTTTCTTACTCTGGAACAATTTCTGATATGCCTGGTGATGGCCAAGGAATTGTAGCAATTGAGTTATCCATAGACAAGTAATTTCAAAAGAACCATTAATAGTCTTTCAAAATGTATGTGTATATGTGGGAAGAGAACACACAAGAAAGCATGTGCAAGCTCTATGGATGCATTTTTCGATGTTTGGTCTGATGTGGGATGAGGGACCCCCCCCCAAATCAGATTGTTCAGGGCCTACCTTGACCACATACCACTCAGGGAAGCAAGGCCTGGAAGACCAGAGGTGACACCTGATGTTAGGACTCTGGGGTCTCAGTCAGCACTCCCCTACTCCTTGCATTTCAGAAATTCCAGCTGCCACTTTCAGAAGATCGTTAACCGGAACTCAAGTGTCTCCAGAGCTATCCGAGTCTGTAACAGTTACTGGAGCCGAAAGGTCAGGGCTGGGGACATATATGTGGGCCGGTGTATGTGTGTTATATGTGCTTATGTGCATGTGTGTATGCATATTAGGGTGTGTGGTGAAGGTGGGCAGTAGGCAGCCAGCTGGGATGGGCTGGGGTGGAGGAGGCATCTCCCCTACCAGTGTCATGGTCAAAAGTCAACCCTCTACTCTCACCTCAGGGCTGTGTGAGAGGCAGTGGGACCTGTATAAGCGTGGCTCTACATTCATTGCTTCCTCCTAGGTTTTTCTTCTCCCTTAACAGCCCTGTAGGCCTTGGAGTACCTCACCATCACAGCCCCCAAGGAAACTTCCTAGTTAGACACACCCAGGGCAGAATGTGAATGTATTTTTGTGGATTGGGGGCAAGAAGGAAGGAGGGATTCTGAGAGATTACCAGGGATAGTCTGTCCATCCAAACCAGGTCAGTGTGGGTCAAGAGCATTGATCGTTAATTTAAAGCAAACTCAGATTTTTTATGTAGAGTGTTCATAAGAGAAGAAGGGAGGAGGGAGGAAAAGAGAGAAGAGGAGGGCATAGAATCAAAGTCACGGACCTGAGTTAAAAGAGACCTCAGTGTTCTCCTAATCCCTTTCTATTATTTCATTAACTTTACTTATTATTTTATTAGTTTCTAATGCCCTTTTTAGTCAGAAGAGGACACTGGGTTCAGAAAGGTCTTACAACTTTCCCATAATCACACAGCTGGTCAGTAAACAGACCAAGGGCCAAGACCTAGACCTTCTAGCGTCTTTGTCAACCATATTCTCAAGTCTCCTAAAATAGAAGAAATAAATGTTTTGGTTCCTTGTGCTTAAGGAGACCCTTATCCTAACAGCATAGGCTTTGAATAGGGACATCACTCACTCTGAGTGGGAAATCAACTTGTGGAAGAAGAATGAACCACCAGTCTAGGAGTGAACAGCAGGACTGGGTAGGGGATTACCAGGTGGAGGGAGCCTGGCTGCCCAACCTCTGACCCCGTTAGCACGCCCCTCTCCTCTCCTCACCCCTATAGCACCCAAACCTACAAAGAGCCGAAGATGTAGATGCACTGTTGCTGGGCATGGCCTCCCAGATTGCTGAGCGAGAGGACCATGTGGTGGTTGAAGATGTGCGAGGTGAGGCCAAGACTGACCTTATAGGCTGTATACTCCTGGCCCCTGGGAAAAGGTTCAGGTGGAGCTCCAGAGCCAGGCAGGAAGGGTTACCAGGGCTGGGAGCTGGCACTGTCTCACCGTTGAGAGAACTTCTGACCTGATGGCCACAGCTCCCTCTGTATGGCTCAAGTCCCCCTGGGCTGGTTGGAGTGTGGGACATGGGCTGGAGGAGTTCTGGTATGGCTGAGCTTCCTCAGGCTTTTTGCTATCACATTCACAGATTTCTGGCCTGGGCCACTGAAGTTTTCCCGCACAGACTACTTGGCCAGCTGCCTGCAGCGGGGCCGGGACCTGGGTCTGCCCTCTTACACCAAGGCCAGGGTGGCGCTGGGCCTGCCTCCCATTACCAGATGGCAGGACATCAACCCTGCACTCTCCCAGAGTGATGGCACTGTGAGAAGGGCAGGGACCCAGAGGGTGTGGTGGGAGCATCAGGGCACACTGACTTGAGACACAGAAGAGGGGCAGCAAGACCCAAGTACCAGAGACAAGCATCTGGCAAAAGGGGCAGGGCTCACCCAGGTTGCTTTTTCCGATATCACACACCAGGATGGAGGTTACCAGACCAGCAGGATTTGGCTTTAGACTCTGTGACTGTGCAGATCCAGCAAATGTTTGTTGAGCATCTGTTGCATGGCAAGCACTTATCTCATTTGCTCTCCCCAACAATTCCCTGAGTTGGTATAGAAGGCCTTTGGCTTGGGAACAAGCCATACTTATGCACCCTGCTGTTCAAGCTGCCTTTGGGGAGTCAGCACTGCACCCTGCATGAGTGGCATTGCCTGCCAGCCAGCAGACCAGTTTTACCTGCCTTACCATCTTGGCACAGCAGTGTTTCTGCAATTGTATGATAATTTTGTTGCCTTTGCCCCTACTATTTTATAAAATCATTGGAAAGTGGAGAATTGAAAGGCTGGTAAGGAAGGGATATGTGCGTGGGGCTTGTAAACTTTATAAAATCAGTATAAAGATAGGAATTACTGGGTATACCCATAGCGGCAAATCTTTAATTTCAATTGTGCCTTGTTGGGATTAAGCTGGTCAAGTGCTTGTTTACATTGTGAAGAAAAGAACGAAAGTAAAGATCAAGTAGAATATGCTGCTCATATATTGTTGAAGCCTGTTTTTAAAAGGCAATACATTTGTGGAGATTTAATTTTTTAAACATACTTTTTTAGATCTAAAGAGACCTCTTCTAACACATCATTCTACCATTCAACATCACTGATTTTGGTCCTTCAACTTTTACACTTGTTCAAGAATAAGTTACATAGGAAACTGGCTGCCTGTTTTATTCCAACTTTATAAAATAGGCAGCTGAATCTGTGAGAGCATTCCCATAATGAGTTAACTTATGTAAAGCACTCAGCAGTGCCTGGGGCATAATAAGTGAATTATTGTTACTGTCATTTATTATTATTATTATTATGATCCCTGAGGCTGATCCCTGGGAGCTACCTCATTGACTGAGGGTGGGTCCAGGTCCTTATACTCACTCCTATCCCTTCATGGCCCCAGGTGCTGGAGGCCACTGCCGCCCTGTACAACCAGGACCTGTCCCTGCTGGAGCTGCTCCCTGGGGGGCTCCTGGAGAGCCATGGGAACCCTGGGCCCCTCTTCAGCACCATTGTCCTTGACCAGTTTGTGCGGCTGCGGGACGGTGACCGTTACTGGTTTGAGAATACCAGGAATGGGTAAGGCCTGCCTGGGCCCCCACCTCAGACTGCACCTTGGCCTGGGCTCAGGCCCTCTGCCTGTAAACAGCCCCCATGGGCCCCTGATTTCCAGCCGGCCCTCCCCTCACCCCAGCCCCTCTGGGTCTCTTTCCTTATCTGGGTCCCTGAGCCTGGGGCGTGCATCTCTTTCCCACTCTGGGAACTACCCACCTTTGCCTACCCCCAGGCTGTTCTCTGAGGAAGAGATCGCAGAGATCAGAAACACTTCCTTATGGGATGTGCTGGTGGCCGTCACCAAGGTGGACCCCAGTGCCCTGCAGCCCAATGTCTTTTTCTGGCATACGGGTGAGTGGCCAGGGGGTACTTGCAGGGGTTTGGGGTCTGACATCTCCTTCCTCCTCAGCTGAGGGTGTGGTTCAGTGAAGCTGGACAGTAGACTCCAAGGAGGGGAGTGAGCTCTGGTTCTGTCCTTGGGAACTTTGGATCTGGGCATGGAGGTTGCCATGCACAGTTGTGTGGGTTTCCCTCTGCACAACTGTAGGAGGGGCCCAAGTGAGGGCACAGCTGAGACTCAGAGAGACCTGGTAGGGGGACTCACATTCAGCCAGGATGGGGCTGGGCATGGGTGGAACTTTAGGAGGGCTGAGTGTAGTGAGGAAATCCCAACTCCAAAACAGTGATGAAGGAAGGGGTGTATGTGTGTGTGTGTGTGTGTGTGTGTGGTTCATTTTAGACCCCACTTGTTACCCAAGTAGGCAAATGCCACATTATTGATACAATGGCAGGGACAGTGGCAGGGGTAAGCAGCACCCTCCCCTCAGACCCAGAGTCATCCCCAACCCCCTGTTTTCGATACTCTAACCTTCTCAATGATCCTGCGCCTGAGTCTGTGGCCCAGCACCCCAACCCCTCAGGACTCCACCTTTCTCTGTTTTCCCAGGAGACCCCTGCCCACAGCCAGGACAACTTAGCACCGAAGGTCTGCCAGCCTGTGTTCCCTCCCTCATGAGGGACTATTTCAAGGGCAGTGGATTTGGCTTTGGGGTCACCATCGGGACTCTCTGCTGCTTCCCCCTGGGTAAAAGTGATGGGCAGGGTGGGGTTGGGTGAGAGATGCAAGCTGAGGGGTGGGGTTGGTTCCGTCTATGGCAGCAACTGTGCAGAATACTATTCCTCTGGACAGAGGGTGAAAACATCAGAGCAGGAGGGGGCATGAGAAGTGTCCGACCTGCACAAAAGTTGGCCCCAGGAAGAATTTGCCCCCCTCCCCTGTTCTCCTGGGATCCCCTCAGGGCCCAGATTGGTCAGGCGCCACAGGGAATTCACAATCCTCAGCTATCTGAAAGAGCCTGGGCCTGGCAAACAGTTGTAGGCAAATCCCTGTTGGAGAACCAAGGCTGGATGTAGTTGCTGGGCCAAGGGCTTCATTCAAATTTAGTCTTTGGCATGGCTGTGTCTGGGTTGACCAGCAGCCAGGCAGAGTGGGTCCAGTCTCTGGCTGGGAAGGGACCTGAGTGCTCAAAGCAGGGGAGGAGGCTGCATAGGCATCTGAGGTGCTACTCAAAGTTCCCCATAGCATGCAAAGCAGCTCTCTTCTCCCTGAAGGCAGCTTCCCAATTTGAGGATGAATAGAACTAGGACTTGGGGAAAGCAGGGTCTTGCCAAGGAAAGGAGTCTGGCAGAGGAGCCACTGACTTCCCCAGACCCCTGCCTTCCTCTGAGCATCCCACTGCCCCTGCCCTCCCAGTGAGCCTGCTTGTTGCCTGGATTGTTGCCCGGCTCCGGAGGAGAAATTTCAAGAGGCTCCAGAGCCAGGACTGCCAGAGCATCAAGTCTGAGAAGTTTGCAGAGGGCATGGAAGGTAAGCCTGGGGATGGCCAGGGTGGTTGTAGAGAGGACACAGCTCAGGGTGGCAGCCCCTGACTCCACCTCAGCAGCCTCAGGTAAAGGCTTCCTTTTTCTGGGCCTCCTGGCAGCCAGGGCATTGGGTAGCAGTTGGACCTAGAATCCTCCCACTTCCATAGCTCCTCCTAATGGCCCCAAATATAGAGAATGTGATAGACTCATACAGAGGAGTCACAGGCCTGAGACTGCATTTCACAGAGTTACTATGACTCACAAAGCCCCCAAAACTGCTTTTGTGCATTTCACACTGGAATTGCAGGCAACAGAGAAGTAATTAATGAAGGTCTAGAGTCAGACTGACTGAAGATTGGAATCTTGAGTTGGGCCTCAGGCAGATTTTTTTATTTCTCTAAGTGTATTTTTCCTTATATGTAAAATAGGAATAACAATAGCACTTACATCATAGATTTATGAAGATTAAATGAACTCATTCTTGCAAAGTACTTGGCACAGTGTTAAGCACATCATAATCACTCAGGAAATGGTAGTTATTCTTCTCATGGGCTAGAGGCACAGCAGGACTGTTGGGGACGGGATGACCCTCAATAGCCAAGAAAAGGCAAGGAGGTGAGGAGAGCTTGCTCTAATTCCAGTTCTCAGCTGGCCTTCTTCCTTTGGATGTGCTTTGGGCAGGTCAGGCCCAGAGGGCCCCGGCTGACCCAGCTCTGTCTCTCCCCAGCATTGGAATGGCAGGGCCACAAGGAGCCCTGCCGGCCTGTGCTGGTGCACCTACAGCCTGGGCAGATCCGAGTCATGGATGGAAGGCTCTCTCTACTCCGTATCATCCAGCTGAGGCCTCTGCAGAAGATCAGCCTCATCCTGTCCAACAACCGCAGATGCCGCACTCTGCTGCTCAAGATCCCCAAGGAGTATGACCTGGTATGGCCCAGCTGACCCCTGTTTTCCTTGTCCACAGCCACAGCCAGCCAAGTGGGGGGAAGGAGCACTGGGCCAGACAGGGTTTCTGGCTTGTGGTTACTGGTAGTACTGCATAGAGAGATAAACTGGAGTGCATTTGTCCTGCTCCATGATTTCCACAGCCCCCTATTCCTCTTGCAGACATGGTCTGCCCCCTCCCTTTCTAAGGACACTGTGGCAGGTCCTAGTTGGGATTCCTTGGAAGAGGCTGGGAGCTCCTCTGTGTCCCCTGATTTCAAGCTGTAGTGATTCATTAAAGATTTTTGGAGGGGAGCTCAATCAAAGGCTAATCTTCAGTTCTGACTGGCTCATGGTCCGTTCAGTCCTCTGGCTCCCTGCCTTCCCCTTCTCCAGTATGGAATAGAGAGGAAAGAATGGCTTTATATATGTATGGGACTCTGAATGCTACCTCTGCACTTATAAGAAAACCACTTAACCCCACTGAGCCCAGGAAATAACAGTATCTTTTTTACAAGGGGTCTCTTTCCAGTGACCCCCCAACAAAATTCATGTAAAGCTCCTGGACCCAAGAAATCCTGACAAATGGTTGCTCTCCCTTCTGCTGCCTCCATAGGTGCTGCTGTTTAACCTGGAAGAAGAGCGGCAGGCACTTGTGGAAAACCTCCGGGTGGCTCTGAAGGAGAGTGGGCTGAGCTTCCAGGAGTGGGAGCTGCGGGAGCAGGAGCTGATGAGGGCAGCTGTGACACGCCAGCAGCGGAGCCACCTCCTGGAAACCTTCTTCAGGCACCTTTTCTCGCAGGTGTGTACATGGGATCAGATCCGTCCTTGTGCGTCTGTCTGTGGTGGTGCCCTTACTGGGCAAGGCCACGTGGTGACTCCCAGGGAAGTCAGAAACCCTGAGATCACAGCTAAGAATCAATTCTCCTGTGATTTTGACCAAGTCACCTGACCTTACTGTAAGGAGATGCTTCTGCCCCCATCCCAATCTCACCCGAACCCGTGAGACGCCAGAGAGGGGTTCCCTAGGAAGGGGCTTATGGGCCTGTGTCGGTCTCTCTCCTCAGGCTTGCCTAGTTCTCTGCTCTCCCTTGTGGCGGGGCTCCCCCTGCAGAGCCCCATCATCTGCTGAGGATGAAAATAAAACTACCAAGACATGATCTGCTTAGGGAGGAGAGGTGGCCGATCTCTCAAAGGAGAAGGACCAAGAGCCCCTTCCTCAATGGTTTTTATTAGGTTGGTAACACACAAGGAATACGGTTAAAGCTCCTCAATCAATGTCAGGTGGCAAGGATCAAACAACAGAAAACATTTCAAAGAACTCTGAGGATTTAATTGAGTCAGGGTCTGTCAGCTAAGGGGTTACAAAACTTTGGGAGGCACTCATTTCCTCCTCGACTCTTATCATTTAAATGAGAGCACTCTTAGCAAAGCAGGTTTCACAGGACTTTACGAATTCTTTCTTATGCCCGATCACCCGATCACCCAGGGAGCCACTCTAGCCAGCACAGGGCTGCACTGCCCTCCGTCATAGTTTCAGGCTTAAGTAGATCAGATCCAGGAAGCCAGAGATAAGGAAAACTTCTCCCAGATGGAAATGGGGACTCAGGCTATGTCAGAATAGCCAGAGGGTGAGGGTCCATTACCCCCTCTTTGCTGCAGCCCCCTGAGTCCTTCCTTGAGGGCCTTCCAAGTGGTCATGCCTGGCTTAGGTGACCCCTCCCTTGAAGGAATCTTACCTGTCATTGGCTAACCAACCAAGCATTGGGGCCAGTTACGGATGAAGCAGAAGCTGTGCTCCTGCCAGGGAGATAAGCTTTGTCTCTTTAGTGGCTTACAATCCAAAGGTTGCTCACTCAGCCTTAGCTATGGGGTGCAGTTACAACTCCTGAAACCAGGCAGAACAGTTCCCAACACTCCCTTAGAAGCTGCAGAAACCTAGGATGAGACAAGCAATGTTGGGAAAGTGAGAACCCTTTATCACCCCTCCTTAGGGGAGTGCAGTTGCCAGAGGCCTCCAGGGGGTGTCAGTGCCCACCTTGCAGACTTCCAAGAGCTACTGAAAGAGGGAAATGAGATGGGAAGAGAACTGCAAGGATTTGAGTCTGGGAGCAGGACCCTGGAGAGGAGATGCTTGGGAGATGTACCATAAAACAGCATGGGCACCCACCAAAGGAATTTATCATCCCACTGGGAAGATGGGATGTGCACAGAAGGGAAAATAACTGGCAAAGAAAGACAGCTATAAATGTGTCCGAGGAAAGAAGTGGTCTGGGAGTCCAGAAAGGCTAGTGAGGCTTCAGGCAGGTGTAAAGTCATGGTGGCAGTGAGATCTGACATGTACTCAAAGTTGGAACAGTGTTGGCTCAGAAGAAAGGAGCAGAAAGGACTGAGCAGAGGTGCCTGGTAGAAGGGCAGAAATCAGTGTTTGAGGAGAAGGAGCAGGGGCGTTGGCTAGCTGGGGAGAGGATGCACGAGGGAAGTTACCATCCAATGGTCATTTACTGTGTGCACATGACTACTTCATTTACTCCTCAAACAAGTTGAACTTGAGTGTGTACTAGAATGTGTACTAGTCACCCCAACTGGGGTGACTCATTGCCAGGGCCCAGGCAGGACCTGGGCACCTCCACCCGGTTCAGGATCTGCCAGGGCTATGAAAGAGGATTCTCTCTCCTGGGACGTGAGGGTGTGCTACCATTTCCTGAGGGTAGCTGCCAACCCTTTCTATCTGCACAGTGCTTTCAGCTTTCAAATATTTTTCATACAGCCTCTCTTGTTGCTTCTCACCATAACCCTGTGAGATAAATAGGGCAGGTGAGGAAATGAATGCCAGACTACTGAAGAGATTTGCCTGAGGCCACACAGTGAAACAGTGGCACAGTTGGGACATGAACCTGGGTCTCTTGCTTCCAAGCGCTTTCCACTAAAACACCTTGTTTCAAGCAACAAGGTTTATTTCATGAAACCACAGCCAGACTTGAAGTAGGGGCTTCCAGGTGACAGGCAGGAAAGACCAGGGGCTGTGGTTTGCAGTCTGCTTGCTTTGCTCGCTGCCTCCTTATGCTGGGATAGCCCCATGGGTGGACTGAAGATGACCCATGATGAGAATTCCCCTTCCCGAACCCAACTTTTTCTCAACCCAGCTGAGGCTTTTTCTCAGTCAAAACTCTGGATGAAAGAGCAACCCACTCAAGCTAGCATTGACGAAGGGTCAGCTGACTCTGAGGCTATAGCAGTGACTCAGGAACTTCAAAGGGAAGACTGTGATGTGGCCTGGAAAGGACCAGCAAAGGGAAAGGTATAAGCAAACAAGGCCACACCTCTCTCAGGCTGCCTCCTTTTCCTCCGTGCCTCTGCTTTGCTCTGTGTCTGCGTCTCTGAGCACTAGGAAGAATAGGGTGGTCCACAGCTTCTGAGTTTTCTTGTGCTCAGGTCAAGACAGACCTAGGACCTCTCAGTCCCAATTCCAGGACCCCTGCTTGGCTCAATTGTGCATCCCTGGTGCAGTCAGCTAATGCACAGGGCCAGGGTCTGTGGAATAAATGGCCACAGGGACCCCCCGCAGGGCTTATGGGATAGTGCTTAGGGGAGGGGGTGCTGGGCAGACACCTTACAAGGTGACTCCTACAAGCCTCAGCTGGCCTTTAAGTCAAGGAATCCTTGTTTCCTTCTTTCCCTCCCTGTGCTGCTGCCCAAGTGCAGGTACTGGACATCAACCAGGCAGATGCTGGGACCCTGCCTCTGGACTCGTCACAAAAGGTGCAAGAGGCTCTGACATGTGAGCTGAGCAGGGCTGAGTTTGCTGAGTCTCTGGGCCTCAAGCCACAGGACATGTTTGTGGAGTCCATGTTCTCTTTGGCGGACAAAGATGGCAACGGCTACCTGTCCTTTCGGGAGTTCCTGGACATCCTGGTGGTCTTCATGAAAGGTAGTTCAGGTGGGAGTAATTGCCCAGGTGGGAGAAGATGGAAGGGGCTAGAGACTGAGGCTGGAGTATAGCTGACCTGTCGGAGATGGGGAAGCCCTGGGGTCAGGTCTCTAGCCAAGGCAGACATCTGGGAGTACCCAGATAGGGTCAAGAGGCAGAACTCACTGTGTCCACCAGTGGATCACCCTAGTGTATGGCCCCTTCTGGCCAGCCTTGGGTTTAGGCAGGTGGTCTGGGCCTCTCACAGGGTCCTCCTTCTCCAGGCTCCCCTGAGGAGAAGTCTCGCCTCATGTTCCGCATGTACGACTTTGATGGGAATGGCCTCATTTCCAAGGACGAGTTCATCAGGATGCTGAGGTTGGTCCAATGGGACAGCCAGGAGAGTGGGCCAGAGCAGGGACTGACAGGGGAAAGAGGTAGGACAGGAAGGGGGAAGCAGGAGGGTAAAGAGCAGGGGCCTCCTCCTTCTCGCCCATATAGCCACAGACTATTGTAGTTAAGAAGGAACTTAGGATCTGGTCAGTCAGGGTCCTTCCATGTGGGCTTTGAAGTCCCAGTGAGATGGCCAGCGGGCCCTGTGTCTAGGCCCCAGGCCCCTTGTCAGGGCCTGATGGTTCCTGTCCCCCAACCCCCAGGTCCTTCATTGAGATCTCCAACAACTGCCTGTCTAAGGCCCAGCTGGCTCAGGTGGTGGAGTCCATGTTCCGGGAGTCAGGCTTCCAGGACAAGGAGGAGCTGACGTGGGAGGACTTCCACTTCATGCTGCGGGACCACGACAGCGAGCTCCGCTTCACGCAGCTCTGTGTCAGAGGTGAGGGAGCCCAGAGGCAGGGCTGACATCATCAGTCACAGCAGGCCCCATACACAGGGCTCACATACTTTGGGAGTCCATGGGAATTGTTTTCATTTCTTTTAAAATCAGAAGAAAAGAATGAATAGAGTAATAATAAATATGTAATAAATGTATCCAGCCTGGATTATATTCTTTACACCAACATAATTATAATATATAATTTTTATTTTTTTTTAATGGAGGAAGGGTCCCAAGAAGGCAACAGTGCCTGGGGACCACAAAAGTTGTCATGCTGAACTGCTGGTGGGGTGGGGTGGGGGTCAGGGCAGGGTGGGGGACAGCAGCTGGAATTCCTCTTTCTTGACAGAGACCCCTGTTCCTGGAGCCCAGTACTGGGGGGGAATGGTATCTTCTCATTACAGCTCTCCCCCAGCCATGCCAACCTCAGCTGGGGTGTTGGGTGGTGGCGGGTGTTTTGGTTTTGTTTGCCACTTTATCCCCTGGAGTAGTGCTCAGTAAATGTTTGCTGAGTTCATGAAGACCCACTTCTGTTGTCTCTCCTCCTATTTCCTGCTGTACCTGTGTCTGACTCATGTGGGTGGGGGCTAGAATCAGGGTGAGGAGTGGGCAGAGAGCAGGGAGAGGGACTGCCTATGGCCTGCTCTGAGCTGTTACGATGTCTTCACAGCCTGTGATTCTCACTGGGGCATGTTGAAACCTAACCCAGCCCATCCCAGGATTATGAGAAGCTGGAGGAGCTGAGCAGTCCCGATGGGGAAGAGGGGCGAGTTAGATAAGGCACAGCTGGCCCGTTGGTCAGGGCTTCCCCTGCCAGGGTGGGAGGGGAGTTGGTAGTGGTCGGCCCGCCATGCCTGATTCTGCAGCTTTTCACCTTTCCCAGGCAGCCATATGCAGCAGGCACCCAGGCCTGAGGGCAGAGCAGGGGCAGGGGGCTGAGGGGAGCCCAGGCCACAGTCCCAGGGATCCAGCCCCTGGGGTGGAGGAAGGCTGAGGCTTGGAAAAGAAGGATTAAGTAGAGGGTTGCGATGAGTACCATTTTATTTGGCTTTTAATTGTTGGGCTTAGTTGTTTCCTCCAAATTTTATTTTGAAATATTTTTAAACCTATAGAATAGGTCCAAGAATAGTATGAGGAGCATCCCTTTCCCCCTTACCTACTTCAACTTAACTACTTTTGGCCTCTGGCCTGTGGACCAGGGTGATTTTCAGGAGGTGACCTGCAGATTCCCAGCTCCTGTGAAAAGCTGGATTTGCTGCTCACTCTAGCCCTGCCCCAAGTGCTCAGCCCAGAGAGGGTATAATGGGCAGCTCTTGGAAGGTGTTTTCCCCCTAACATTTTCTTATAAACATTTTCAAACACAGAAAAGTGGAGAAAATTTTATAGTAATCTCCCATATATGTACCGCCTAGATTCCACATTTAAGTCCTGGGAGATTTTAAGCGGGAGGGTCATTAGCAGGGTTTTGTGGCAGGAAAATCTTAGCAGGCAGGTTGCATACTGTTCCTGAACTCTACCCCATGAGCCTGATTCTGGTGCCAGGAGTGAGACTGAAGGTAGAAACACACTCAGGGGAGCCTGCCTGGCCAGTGTTGCTTCAGGCCTTCTCACTACCCACTAATGGCTGGGTCTAGCTCCCACTGGGGGTGCAGGCTGAGCCAGGGGCACCCAGAGGCAGAGTACTGGCCAGAGATCCTCTATAGTGTCCATACATATGAGCCTGGTCCTCCTGAGGCTCTGAGCCCTGAGCAGCTTCCTAGCCCGGCTCTGCATTTTGCAGGGGTGGAGGTGCCTGAAGTTATCAAGGACCTCTGCCGGCGGGCCTCCTACATCAGCCAGGAGAAGCTCTGGTGAGCCCACATCTGGGAATGTTGGAGGGAGGGCCAGGGTCACATAGTTGCCTTTTCTCTCCCCGGAGTGACTGGGGTCACAGCCTGCACCAGGCCACATCAAACCTTCGCACAAATTAGAAAAGGCGCTTCTTACTCTCTGCAGACACAGGCCTGCGCTCACCTGCAGCCTGGGTCAGACTCCCTTACAAAGGGCCCTTACAAATGTGACAGCCTTGGCAGGGATCCCCCGGATTGGACTCATCATCTAGGTCTCTGTGGGAGTCCTGCTGTCCCCAGGCTGGCAGCTTTGACCCTTCCTCAGTGGGGTGGGTCTGGAGGCAGACCAAGGGCAATAGAGCACCAAGTGACTTCGGTAACCAAGGTCCCATCTCCCGCATTTCTGTCCTAGTCCCTCTCCCAGAGTGAGTGCTCGCTGTTCCCACAGTGATGTCAAGGCGGAGCTGACACCACAGAGACTGCAGTGCCCCGTGGACATAGATCCTCCTCAGGAGATCCGACGGAGGTTTGGCAAGAAGTACGCCTGTTACTCCCCCTAAGCCCAGGGTGTTTATCCATCCTTTCAGCGTGCATACATTGATTACTTGGTGCCAGGCACTGTGCTAAGCACTGCCTTGGAACATCACACTCTGATGAGATAGCCTGGTACACTGAAAAATACAGTGTCCCACTGATGAATGGTATCATAGTGGTAAGAGTAAGGGGCTTTAGAGCTCAAGGCAATGCTCCTCTCTGCCTAGGAGGTGAAGGAAGGCTTCCTGGAGGAGGTATCCTTTGAGCCTCCAGTAAAGGGTGAGAACAAAGCTGTGGGAGTTAGGAGCTACAGACTGGGAGGGGAGAGGAGTGTCTGAGTGTGAGTGAGGACTGGGGTAGATGAAGTGCATCCCTTGGGATGGACTGACCCAGTGACCACTTGTGATGTAGCTTCCCTACATTGACAGCTTGCTTGAGTATACTATAGCCTCTCGGTTCTCAACCATGCTTGGCTTGAGTAACTGATCCCCCTTTGTCCCCTCTGGGGAGCTGGGCTGCACTAGAGCTGGGTCCTTACCTAAGAGCCAAAACTTCCTGTCTCCCAGGGTAACGTTGTTTCAGCCCCTGCTGTTCACTGAGGCTCACCGAGAGAAGTTTCAACGAAGCCATCTTCACCAGACGGTGCAGCAGTTCAAGCGCTTCATCGAGAACTACCGGCGCCACATTGGTTGCGTGGTTGTGTTCTATGCCATCACCGCAGGCCTTTTCTTGGAGAGGGCCTACTGTAAGTGACGGCCAGGGTCTGTGGACAGGACTTGGAAAAACCGATAACCTTGAAGGTGGGGCATACTTGAGTGACAGCTGCAGGAAGGACAGTGCAGGGCAGTCTGTGAGTGACAGCAGCAGGGCGAGGCCTGCACTCGGTGCCAGCTGTGGGGGCAGGGCCTGCTGTGGGTGCTTGGGCCCCTTTGAATGGAAACTTCGGCAAGGCGACTGTGAGTGGTGGCTGGCCAGGGCGTGCAGTTGACCTCCCTCAGTGGTGCTCTATCCTGTGCACCGCACCCCCCTTACCGCCTGGGCCCCTCTGCAGACTACACCTTCACTTCGCCACCCTCTGGCATCACTGAGATCACCTTCATGGGCATCATCCTGTCACGGGGCACAGCCGCCAGCATCTCCTTCATGTTCTCCTACATCCTGCTCACCATGTGCCGCAACCTCATCACCTTCCTGCGAGAGACCTTTCTCAACCACTATGTGCCCTTTGACGCCGCCGTGGACTTCCATCGCCTCATTGCCTCCACTGCCATCATCCTCACAGGCAAGCCTTAGGTGTCCCCGGGATCCTCCATGTCCTCCTGCCCTCCACTGGCTTCCTCTCCTCTGATTACCCCCTCCTCTCTACCTGCACTTAACTAGAGTGTAAGTCTTGGATGTCCTTCTCATAAGGATGGAGGTGGACCCAGCAATGGTGTGAAGGAAGCCCAGGATCCCCTCATTGCCCCACCAGTGCCTCTTGCCACCCCCCAGCTGACTAGTTACTAACACCCAGAATGAGTGCACATAGTGTGCGGTCTTATAATTTTTATGTTTTAAAACATATTTCTGTAAGAGAGACCAAAGAAGTAAATTTCTAATATAATTTGGGCTCATGTGGTTGTGTTCATGGACATGGGGAGAAACAGAAAGTTGATCAGAAATCAGAAATCCACCCACCTAGGGTCCTTCTTCAGGACCCCAACTCTGGCTGGCTGGAGTTCTACACCTTGGGCTGCATGGGTTGAGCACCCCCACCCAGCTGTCCTCAGGCTCACCGCCCCCTGCCTGGTCTTCCTTAGTTTTACACACTGCAGGCCACGTGGTGAATGTGTACCTGTTCTCCATCAGCCCACTCAGCATTCTCTCCTGCCTCTTCCCTGGCCTCTTCCATGATGATGGGTGAGTACTGAGGTGGGGTGGGGAGGATGTATTATTTACGGGTGGGAAGAATCGGCCCTGGCTGGTGTTGCTCAGTGGATTGAGTGCCGGCCTGCAAACCAAAGGGTTGCCAGTTTGATTCCCAGTCAGGGCACAGGCCTGGGTTGCAGGCCTGGGTTGGGGGTGTGCAAGAGGCACCACACATTAACGTTTCTCTCCCTCTCTTTCTCCCTCCCTTCCCCTCTCTAAAAATAAATACATAAAATCTTTTTTTTTAAAAAGAAAGAATCAGAGAGTGTCACCTTCCAGGTTATAGGACAAGGACAGACGATGACTAGCCTAAGCCCCCAACCCCAAATCAGCAGAAAGGGAGACTGGTGGTTTGTTTGGGGTGCCTCATCTGGTGGGTCCTTTCTGTAAGACCCAGACCTCTCCTCTCAGGATCCTTCCTTGCGTTCCCTTCCCCACAGGTCTGAGTTCCCCCAGAAGTATTACTGGTGGTTCTTCCAGACTGTGCCAGGTAAGAGCCCTTCCTGCTCTGTGAATTTCTGGGCCTGGCTCTGAGCTCCAGGTTCTGGGCTCTCATGATGAGTCAGGCTGTGCCTTCTGGCCCTGAGGACTCTCCCAGGCAGTAGGAGATGGCTTTCTAGTGCTTATATCAGGAGCTTGACTGGGCTCCCACCCCAACTCTGAACTAGCTCCTCCTCTGTGGAGTGGGAGTCATCCCCCTCCACTCTCCAACACACACACCTACTGCACTGGTGGCTCTGAGAAATACCGTGCCCCTCCTACACAGGGGAGGGACTGGGCTCTTTGTCAAGCTAGGTAGACCCCCCCTCCCTTTTAGTCTATCTTGGCAAGAACTATTTAGGGGTATATTCCTAACTCCCCATAATCACCCATTTTAGGGCTATTAGCTGTGAATCTATTCAAACACTTCTTGAACATATTTATGTTTTCAATCTGTTTCCTCCTTGGGGTAACACGTTCTCCACACTCATTCCTATGTGGAACAGTGCAATTTAAAAAAAAATTTATTTTTTAATCCTGAAATGATCTGCTTTGAACTTCAGAGACTGCTTGCTGATTCCCGCACACTGGGATTTAGAGGATAAGGCTGTGTTTATGCTCTTTTCTCCGTTCTGTACTTTGCAGGCTTTGGTTAGATCCCTTTCTTAACCTCTATGTTTCCATACTTCAAGACTCTAATCTTCCTAATTTCTGACTCTCTCCTCCTTGATCATTTGAGGGGCCATTCTCTGGCCCTTGCACTCCCACCCTGGCTCCATATTGCCCTCCTGTATAGACCAGGCCTGGGTTTCCCTGTGAGGAGGGTCCTCCCATGAGCTCAGGGCTCAATCCAAGGGAGCTCTGTGCTGTGGCAGTGAAGTAGAGTGTTGTAGGGATGTGGACCAAGCCTTGACTCCTTGAGGAAAGGGCCTGCAATGTTCAGAGTCTGACCCAGAGGGCCCAGAGTAGATGCACCATGCATTCATTCATTCAGTGTACATTTATATAAGGCCTACAGTGTGCCAGGCCATACACTAGGCACTAGAATTCAGTGGTGAACTGGCCTAGCCTGGTCCCTGTTCTTGTGAATGTGAGAGTCAGAAGGTGATGGACATAAAACAAATGACACAGCTGCTTGAAAAATACTATGACAAGGTCTGTGAAGGATAAGTAGGGTCTGTTGAAGTGAAAGGTACTGTGATCGATAGTGTGAGGGGAGAGGAACAGAAGGAGATGCTAGGGTTTTCCCCACCTACTCCTAGGACAGTGGGGTAGAAAAGGGATACAGACCTTTGGCAGGCTCAGAAGAGCCCTACTCCTTTGCCCTTCTCCCTTTGTTCATTTTGCAGGCCTCACGGGGGTCATAATGCTCCTGGTCCTGGCCATCATGTATGTCTTCGCCTCCCACCACTTCCGGCGCTGCAGCTTCAGGGGCTTCTGGCTGACCCACCACCTCTACATCCTGCTCTATGTCCTGGTGAGCCAGGCCAGTGGGGTCTGGGCAAGATGTTCCCAGGGAGGCAGTGAGGGCTGAGATGTCAGTTCTCCATCCTCTTAGTTATTTCAAGTATCCTCTTCATTTGTCACTTAAAAGATGGAGATGATAGCATGGGACTATTGAGTAGACTGACTCCAATATGCAGCACTTGGAAGATGGACTCGCTGGCCTGGGGGGTTTGCAGTAGCAGCTCTACTGGGCTGATCTGCATTCCTTGCAGACACCCCCACATCATTTCTGCCCAGCCAGTCTTCTCTGAGTGGCTGGTTTGAGCACCTGGGTGGACTGCCTACATTCAAGGGAGCATTACCCTTTTTAAGGGAAACTTATCTTAATTGAGTTTCATTGTTTTTGTTCTGATCCTGTTTTCTGGGATGTTAGCCACCCCAACCAGTTAAGTGCCATCTACAAAGTTAATAACCTTGCTCAAAATGTCTTCACTTGAACTGTTGATAAAATGGGTTTTTAAGACGCTATCCATCCCTTTTCCTTCTTCTTCATCTGGGCCTCTGCCTGCCTTCCTTCACATTCCCTCCCTTCTCCTGTCCTTACCTGAGTTTGTCACCAGCTGCTTCAGCTTGTTGGTTTCAGAGCTGACTGTGGTCTATGCCCCTGTTTCATGGTTCTGCTTGGCCTGCTTTCCTCGCAGACACAGGCAGATCCCCAAAGGGTACCCTGAGGGCCCCTGTGTCCCCTCTGATGCCAGCTTGGCTACCAGCACTCAAAAAGTAGAGCCCATTTGACTGCCCTCTCTATCACCTGGCTTCAGGCAGAGCTGCATGCAGGGATCTCCCATTGCCTGCATCAGGTAGGCAACTGTGGTTGGCCCCGCCTCCTCCCAGGTGCAGTTCTGTCCCCTGTGATAGGTAGTAGGGTAGTAGCGTCTGTCTCCATTTTGCCTGAGGCTCAGCACTTCACAGTTGTGAAGATGGCTACCCCGCCTTGGCTTAAGTTGTTTCCTGGAGTTGATGATGTGTATTTCCAAATAAATCTCTCTCTAGCTAATTTGTTCCTTCCTCTCCACCTTCTCAGGAACGTGTGAAGCTCTAACATACTAGGTTATTGTTTGTGTTAGTGGTGGAGGTGATGTTCTTGTCTCTGGTGTAAAAGCAGCTTCTTTGAACTAATGGGAGACTCAGATGAGAGTCAGACTGGCTTCCTAAGACCAAGACCCCTTTCTGATTTATCTCTGGTTTGGGGGGATCACTGGAGTTCAGAGCCACCTTTCCTGCCAGCAGGGAAGTCAGCAGCTCAGAAAGGTGCAGGCCCCTCCGCTGGGCAGTCCTAGCCCTGACATGTTGGGAGTGTCTCCCCTGGGGATAGATCAGGGGCCAAAACACCTGCTTCCTTCCCATCTATCACAGGTGTGGCCACTTGATTTCAGGCAAAAAGAGATGTTACACGTAAAGGACCCAGTGTACAGTAGACCTTCAGAAAGCTGTCCAGGCTCCTTATCCAGGCTGGAGAGGGCAGGGCTAGCAGCACCAAAGCTGAGCTGGCAGGCTGCTCACCCAGCCCCTCAGCCAACCATGAGTCTGCAGCAGCTTTGTGGTTTAAAAGTAGAGCCAACACCAAACGGGGTGTATAAACATGACATCACCCTGACATTGTTCTCAGCCTGGTTGGATGCTCAGAAAGCCTTGGGGGTGGGTGTGGGCTCGGGCTCTACAGTGAAAGAGGAACTTGGGGAACCAGAGCCAGTTCAGAGTAGAGCACCAGAGAGGTTTGAGTATGTCCTGTAGGGAAAGGCTCCAGCATTCAGGAATACTTGCCTGGGGGAAGGGAGAGATGTTTCTCTCCCTTCCAGAGTTCAGTTTAATGGTTCTGTACTGAGAGTCTCTGTCCCAGCTCTGTGCTGAGCCTGCAGAGGAAGGGGAGACTAAGCTCTGCCCTCCCGAATTTAGGATTTGCTGCAGAGATAAATGCCATGCATGGAAATGATCGAAATAAGCAGACAATACAGGATTAATAGCTGAGCTGAATGTTCCAAAAAGTAACTTACAGGAGCTCATTGAAGGGAGTTTCATTTGGGCCAAACTGGTTAGGAAAGGCTTTGGGGAGAAGATGGGACTTGGGCCAAGCCTTAAGGAGAGATAAGCTAAGGTTTGGTAGTACAGAGTGGAAGCTGAAGAGCATCCCAGGTAGAAGGAAGGGCATGAGCGCAAGTGTGGAGGTGTAAACAGTGATGGAATATTCAGGGCACAGAAGAGACAGGCATGGCTGTGGGTGGCCATGGGCATCTAGGTGGTGGTGGGACATGGTGGAGCTATGTGAGTTGTACTGAAGTGTAGGGGCTGTGGCTCAGCTGAGAGGCCACACCACATGGGAGAGCATAGAAAGGCAAGAGCAGAAGGTGAGGAAATCAGGCTTGGGCAATACACAGGGTTGGGAGTGGAGAAGGAACGGAGTCAGTGCAGGAGGTGGGAAGTGAGTGGCTTGAGGGGAGGGAGACCCAGGAGAGCATCGTTGCAGAAATGTCAAGGAGGGGTGGTTGCTGTGCCACAGACTGCCAAGGGTGGGAGCAAGAGTGGTCTGAAAGGAGACCTCAGGGTTTGGCCATTCATGAGCCCTCAGTAAGCAGATCCTGAGAAGAGATGGAGGGGGGAGCCAGACCAACCAGACTCAGGAGCAAGCAAGTGGGAAGAATGGGGCCAGTAGTGTCTGATCAGCTTCTTGCAGAAAGGACTAGAGCTGGATAATACCTGGCAGTTATTTTGGGGAAAAAGGAGACTGGTTAGGTGTTCTTAGACCCCAAAGGGAGAGGATAAATTGGGGAAATTTCTTTCACTGACTCAACAGTTATTGAGTGCCTACCATGCCCCAAGCAGAAACTGCTAGGAGCTGAGAGTACAGTGGCAAACACGATGTATATGGTACCTGCTCCAACAGTCCCCTGGGGAAAACAACAGTATTCATGGCAATGAGTGAAGAAACAAAATTATTGTGGATGGCAAGTGCTTTGAAGGGAGCTAACAGGGAGCTGTGACAGTGAAGAGTGGGGGAAGGCCTGAGGAGGTGGTTTTTCTGCTGAGACCTGAAAAATGAAATGGAGATAATTATGGGAAGAACCAGGGGAAGGGCATTCCCAGCAGAGGGAACAGAAGGTGCAAAGGTCCTGAAGCAGAGTCCACTTGCCGTATTTGAAGAACAGGGAGAAGGAAAAGTTGGCAGCCAGGGATGAGAGCATCACAAGGCCTTGTGGTGCAATGGGAAGGCCACTAAGGCTTTTTAAGCAGGGATGACGTGATGAAACAAACTTTAAAAAGTCACATTGGCTACCTTGAAGAGAATTGATCATGGTGGGGCAACCCAGTGGAGAACCAGTCAGGAGGCGACTGCATGAGTGCAGGGGAGTGTCCATGTGGCTTGGTCTAGAACGGTGTCAGAGAGGTGAATGTAGTCTCATTCATCTGAATGCTTTGGAGGAAGGCGTTGGGAGCAGTTAGGTTTTGGAACCTGGAAGGAGCATGGCACACGGTGAGGTGGGGTATTGGATGTGCCAGTGGGAGAAGGATACAGGGGCCTAAGTCCTGAGCTGGCCTTCAGATGCTGTTGTGGGTATGGCTGGGTCTGAGCTGCATTTTTTCACTCTATACAGCTCATCATCCATGGCAGCTTCGCTCTGATCCAGGTGCCTCGTTTCCACATCTTCTTCCTGGTCCCGGCACTAATCTATGGGGGGGACAAGCTGGTGAGCCTGAGCCGGAAGAAGGTAGAGATCAGCGTGGTGAAGGCGGAGCTACTGCCTTCAGGTATGAGCCTAGAGGCTGCCAGGGGACCAGTTTTGTGGTCCTGAGGAAGCAGAGCAGAGCCTGGACCTTGCGGTCTGCTAGCCTGGCCCAGTGGAGTTGGCAGGGGCCTTGGGGTGGAAGGGATGAGGGAGCTGGTGAAAGCAGTTCTTTGCCAGGGAACCTGAGCCTCTCTCACAACAGGGAGGAGGAGCCCAGGCCCTGCTGACCACCAGCCCCTCCCTAGGGCAGACATGGCCTGAGGGCAGTAATGACTTCTGATGGGCGGAGGTCCTCTGAGGTATTCCAGCAGCAGAGCTGAGAGTGCAGCTTGGGGAACTCTCTGGAGACCACATTGTTGCAGGCTCAGGACAGCAGCCTCCTGCCCACCTCCCCTCCATAGGAGTGACCCACCTGCAGTTCCAGCGGCCCCAAGGCTTTGAGTACAAGTCAGGACAGTGGGTGCGGATTGCCTGCTTGGCTCTGGGGACCACTGAGTACCACCCCTTCACACTGACTTCAGCTCCCCATGAGGACACGCTCAGCCTGCACATCCGGGTGGCGGGGCCCTGGACCACTCGCCTCAGGGAGATCTACTCACCCTCGCCAGATGGCTGTGCCAGATATCCAAAGGTGCCCAGACCCAGGCCAGATGTGCCACATGCTCCCATCCCCTTAGCAGGCCTTGACCCTGCAGCACCAGCCGCCCCATTGTGGCTGTTCCAGATAAAGCCAGTTTCCCTCTTCCCCCTCGCTCCACAAACCTACCTGCCTTATCTTGCCTCTCATTTCTGGCTTCAGACTATGATGGTAGCTGAGAGCTTAACTCAAACCCACCCCTCTCCCTGCAGCTGTACCTTGATGGACCATTTGGAGAGGGCCACCAGGAGTGGCATAAGTTTGAGGTGTCAGTGCTGGTAGGAGGGGGCATTGGGGTCACCCCCTTTGCCTCCATTCTCAAAGACCTGGTCTTCAAGTCATCAGTCAGCTACCAAGTGTTCTGTAAGAAGGTAAGTGCCCCCTCCTCTGGCCAGCCCATGTCCCCTGCTCCCTACCACTGGGTCCATCTGGGTCTGTCTCTCTTGCCTCTGTTTGTCTTCTCCCTAGTTTGGGCAAGGCCAAGCTGGCCTGGCCCAGGGGGGTGGGGTGGGTGGTGGTCCTGATCCTAAAGCAAAGAGTTAGTTTGCTAACGTCCCCAGGTTCCTTCCCTCAGTTATGAAGCACCCCACATAGGGTTTGCTTCTGGGAATCACCCCAGGCAGGGTTGCAGAGGGGTGAAGAAACCCATCCCCTCTGATAGGGGAGACTAGCACTTGAGGCATTGTCAGTCTGGGAGAAGGAAGGGCACACTTGGTTGGGGCTTGGGGTGGGACACAAGTGAAACTGGCTGTGCTCTTGGGAGAAAGCGCAGAGGTGGTGGTAGGCAGGGCTGAAGGGCATGGCTGGCTCCAAACATAGCGCAGGCCCTCAGGCCCCCTCCACACCGGGCTCCTTCGCCCCAGCCTGAACCTGGTGGCAGGCCCCTGCTTGTCTCTCTAGGCCTGGCAAGTGAGTCAGGAGCACAAGAATGGAACAGGCCGAGGCCCGGCCTATACACTGTTAGCATTCAGAGGGTGACAGACAGTTCCTTCTCCTCTGTCCAAGCCAGTTCAGCCTGCTCCTGCTTCTTAACCCACACAACCCCATTTCTCCCCATCAGAAGCTAGAGATGGGTCCTCCAAGGGAAGCTTCCATCTCTGTGGTCTCTCTTTGAGTCCATTCCCATCTCCTCTAGGCAGCCAGCTGGGTCTTCCCTGAGGATGTTCTATGACAAGCACCTTAGTGGGATCCTCTCCCTCTGGGCTGGGGTTGGTTGGGAGCCTTGCATCCTAAGGAGGGCCCACTGGAGGGTGGCAGGACAGGCTCAGTATGAAAAAGCTGCTTCCACCCCATCAGACCTTGAGGTGCCCCAGGCTGTCACTCACTTGTGCCTCTCCATACCCTGGGGCAACTCCTCTCCTGTCCCAGAGCCTGGCCCTGTGGCCCCATAGAGTCCATCACCCCAGGATGTCTGGGAAGAGGCACAAACTGGCCAGAAGGGTTTATTTGGTGTGTAAGTCCCTGGGATATAGGGAGCCTGAGCTGAGTGCTAAGCTCCAACCCTGTCCCCAGATCTACTTCATCTGGGTGACACGGACCCAGCGGCAGTTCGAGTGGCTGGCTGACATCATCCGGGAGGTGGAGGAGAATGACTGCCAGGACCTGGTGTCTGTGCACATCTACATCACCCAGCTGGCTGAGAAGTTTGACCTCAGGACCACCATGCTGGTGCGTCAGTGCCAGCCAGGCCAGATGGGCGGGTCTCCGTCTGGACTAGGAGCTGACCCTGGCTCTGCCTAGCTCTGACTTCCTCCTCCATTTGTTCCCCACCAGTACATCTGTGAACGGCACTTCCAGAAGGTGCTCAACCGGAGTCTGTTCACGGGCCTGCGCTCCACCACCCACTTTGGTCGCCCCCCCTTTGAGCCTTTCTTCAACTCCCTGCAGGAGGTTCACCCACAGGTCAGTCCCCACCCCAAATCCAGGTTCTCTTCACTTTATCATCTGGGGTTTGAGCAAAGCCCAAATTGACTGCTGATGAGAACCCATCATCCCCTGCGAAGGTGGTGGGGTAGTGAATTCAGAAAGAAGTGGGGGGTCACCCTGAGGGTCTAAGCAGGGAGGCAGGTGACGGGAACTTGCCACTTCTGAAGCCATGATGCCTTATTCGAAAGGAGCTCAGTGATTTAGTCCTCACCACAAACTGTGAGCTACCCTAATCACTAATACTGAGCCAGGCCTCACACTGGTCTAATCTTCATCATGAACAATGGGCACAACACAGCTGTCATAAACACTGGGTTAGCCCTTAGTGAGACACTAAGCTATACCACAACTTGAACATTGATTAACCCAGCCCCTATCAGACATACGGACCTTGTTTGCACTTGAAGCTGCCTTGGAAGAGGTATAGGCTGGACCCACAGAGAGCAGGTTTACCAAAACTGAGCTAGATTTAAAAACACAGAGCTCCTGGCTGGTGTAGCTCAGTGGATTGAGTGCGGGCTTGCGAACCAAAGGATCGCAGTTCGATTCCCAGTAAGGGCACATGCCTGGGTTGCAGGCCAGTTCCCAGCAGGGGACACACGAGAGGCAACTACACATTGATATTTCTCTCCCTCTCTCCTTCCCTTCCCCTCTCAAGATAAAATCTTAAAAAAAAAATTAAAACCACGGAGCTGGCCCTCACCATGCCTTCATCAGGACACAGAACAAGTCCTCATCAAGGACCATTCATGGCTTTAATATGGACAGTGAGAGAGTCCTCCCTCTGAACACTGAGCTAGCCTTCACTTCTTCCTCCCCCAACAGGTCCGGAAGATAGGAGTGTTTAGCTGTGGCCCCCCTGGCATGACGAAGAATGTGGAAAAGGCCTGTCAACTCATCAACAGGCAGGACCGAACTCATTTCTCCCACCATTATGAGAACTTCTAGGCCTCCTGCCAAGGGGCTTCAACCACCCTTGGGCAGGGGTTTGGGTCATACCTCACCTCATCTCACCTCTGAACTTCCTGTTTCTGGCTCCTTCAGCCTTCTCCCCATTCCTACCTTCTGACCTTGGTCCAGGTGGCCATGGCCAGTCACCTTATATGGATTCAGGGACCCCCCCCCCCCCCCGCTCAGTCTCATAATATCCCAGCCTGGAGAAGTGGGAGGCACTGTCTGGAGCTGACTAGAGGTTGGGAGCTATTATTGTTTTGGGGCAAAGTGACACCTATTCTTCCGAACTACGGAAAAATTCAAAAGACAAGCTCACAAGCAGTGTGTATGTGTGTGTGCATGCATGTGTAGGAAGTGTGAGCCTAAGGATGTGGGAGCACAGATGCTGGCATCTAAGAACTCCTCCCCTGAATCCTCTCCCTCCCCTGGGCTCCCCACTGTCAAAAGGGCTGGCAAATGACTTGAAGAGGGTAGAGGCTGGGCCCATGAGAGCAATTTATAGGAACTCCCACAGCACCCTCATGTAACAGCACAATTGGTCTTCTCTCCCAAGTTCTTAAACAGATGCTGTAGTCAGAACTTGGCTCAATGTCTCTCTATGTAGTGCTCTTTAGCCCTTCTTCTTCTTGTTCCATAGTCTCCTTTATAAATAAACCACTTTTCTGCACTCTGGTTTTCTTTATTTTGCCTCAGGATGGGGTAGGTACTGACAGGACAAGCCAGTCAAACAGCCAGTTAACTCAGGCTGATGCAATTCTCTGAGCTTGATAAGTATCCACTGAATAAAGGAACCCACCCAGCTAGAGACCCCTTTCCCGGCTCATGGCCACTCTTCCAGACAGAGGGCCTGAGTGGCTAGTGTGAAGCTTCTGAAACCTGATCAGGAGGTGGAGAGAGAGAAGGTATGAAGGGTTGTAGAGAAGGTGGGCTGTGCACAAGGGTGTGTGTGGGGCCAGGGTTGGGGGCTTCGAGAGATGGCAGGAGCCCACAGGGAGGCAGAGTTGGCCTGGCCTGCTCCATGACCTGTTACTCCCAGCTCTTCTATTGAGATGACAGCAAGGAGACAGATGAACACATCTGTTTTTGGAACTCTGTTTTTGCATCTGCAAAATGGATGCCCTCCAAGTCTACTTAAAGATAGGCCTTGTGTGAGGGCACTTCTGAAGCAGTGCCCAATTTAAAGTTATTAAACTGTCCCCACAGAATCCTTACATTTGTCAGATCACATATCCTCAATTTCGATAAATTAACTGGATTAAGTAATCCAAAATCCTATGATTCACACTACACTTGAAAATTGCAGATTTAGGTTCTGGAGGAGGCCCTCAGACGCCCTCCTAAGGCAGATGTCCATGAGGGCAGGGCAGGGGGCATGTACTCAGCCATTTGGGGTGTTTTTGTTCAGCCTGCCACTGGAAGCAGGAGGGCAGGCCTGGAGAGGCTTGACAGCAGCTCCGCCTGGTGGCACAGTGGGTATTCCCGGGTGCCACCCTGGCCACAGGAGGGTGTGGCCCCACGCCCAGGGACCGAGGTTAGGGGCACGGCCAGCAGAGGGCACGCGCAGACGGCCTTGCCAGCCTCACCCGCGAGCCTCAGCCACAGGCTGAGAGCCGGGAGCCGGATTCGGGCCCAGGCCCACAGGCTGTGGGTCCCTGGGGGCCAAACCCATCTTTCAGGGAATGAGGGAGGAGCGGCAGGCTCCTGATTCCTCTGGAAAGGGAATGCAGTACGCTGTGCCAGCTTTCCCGGCTCCACGGGCACGTGGCTTCCGCGTGGCAGGGCCACCCCACTCCCCCCGCCTGGCGCGGTGCCTCTTTGTCTCTCTGCGGCTCCCTTCCTCCCAGACAAATGGCTGTAGGCAGGAAATTGGATGGGCTCCTAGGTAGCCACGCTCGTTGGCGCGGCGGGGAGGGGGCGCCGCGAGGCCTGGCGGCTCCAGGCACCCCCCACCCCAAGCAGGGGCGGAGGTGCTGGGGGGATATTTTGACATCTTGTCAAAGTAAGGAACTTGATGCTTCGAAAGCGCTTTTCACAGCCGGGCTGTGTCTGCTCCAGAGCTGATTTATAAACAGATCTGTGCTCACTTTGCTGCTCCTCACCCTGTCAGCCGGGGGTATGCAGCTGGAGGCGCGGACACGGTTCTGCCTGGCAGCACTGGGTTTATTTATTGCCTCTTACCAGGTGGCCTGGGGGCCGCAGAAGTTCCCTCAGGCCCCAGCCCTTTCCTGCCTCTCCCTGCCCCAACGCCATCCCCATCCCAGGGGCCAGAGGTGTCCCCAAACTCTACACCAGACTCTGGACTGAGCCCTGCTGGTGGATTGGGGATGGAGGCCATGAGATGGTCAGGGCATCTTGCATCCCGTTCCACCCTGCACTGACCCAGGGAGTAGAGGCTGGTGGGGAAGGGGGCCGCCACCTCTGCCCCAGAGGCAGAAAGGCTCTTCTGGATCTGCCGATCTTAAACTCTAAAGGATACTTGTGGTTCTGAAGCCCCCTTCCTCCAACGGGCTATCCTTTCTCTCCAGGGATTTCTCTCTCCTCAGTTCTGGACCACCTCTTACTCCAAGGCCTCAGTAGCCCTTTCCCCTTTAGAATAAATTAAGGAATCTCCAGCTTCCACTCCAACCCAGGGAGAGGGGAAGAAAGGCTTGGGAGATCATGTCCCCGGGAAAGACCACAGCCCGTAGCCAGGGGATGGGCACAGGAACTGGATCCATCTCTGTCACAGTGCCCAGGCCTCACATCTACAGAGTCCGGATGGCCACGGGGTAGAGCAGGGACATGTGTTCAGCCCCCTTAATGGGCAGCTTGCGGCTAGCGTAGTGGTGCACGATTTCAGGGACACTGCTGAATGGCGGGCTGTTCTGGCCCAGCACATACTTGTCTTCCTTGGTCCGAGACAGCTTCATATGCATGAAGCCCTGACTGCTCCTGGGAAGAGAAAAGAAGACCCTGGTGAGGGGGAGCCCTCTCCATTCTCCCTCTCCTCCTCCAACCTGGCAGCAAATGTCTTGTTCCAGACCAGCAGAGTGGCAGTGACTAGGGAAGGTAGAGGTCAGTACAGAAGGCGGGGGGGTGGCAGAGGTAGAGGGGGTTTTGTGAGTAGGTAATAGTAGGTACTGGCTTTGTGTTAAGGGCACTGGGTGTGCCAAGAATGTATGTCTAGTGAGTGTACAGGGTGTGTGCAGGTGGCAACTGGAGGGACCAACACTTCCCACCCCCAACCCAAACCCTGGTATCCAGGCACTCCTGCCTTCCAGCCTGTGTGGCCCAGACCAGTTCACCTTCCCCCTCTCTGAGCAGTGAGGGAGGACACCAGTGAGGGGCTCCTGGTCACTCCTTCAGAGATACAACGTCCTCATCAGGACAGTGCTAGACAGATGTGACAGCCAAGAGAATCTTGTTTGGGTACTTCTTGCAGATGCTAGGGGAGGGAGCAAGCTACTCCCCAAATAGTCAGCCACTTTGTCCTGGGGACATCCCTTCACCCTGCTGCTGACTGGACCTTGGGCCAAGCCCCCAGCTCACTCATCCAACCCTTCAGCCTGGGCTGACATCGTCGATGAGGATGCAGCCCCATAACCTTTCTCAGCAAGGACACGCTCCATTGCCTCTCCCATCTCCCAGCCACAGGCCGAAGGGAGGAAACCAGTATTAGTGGCTAGCCCTGCCCACAAGACGAGGACCCTCTACTCAGGGCTCTGGCTATCTCTCAGACATCTGGGCACTCTCAGCCTTAGAGAGTGTGTAGGTGGTGCCCCAGCAAGAATGACATTTGTCTGAACTACCACAGGCATGGGTGGCCAGGCCCCAGGCCTGAAACTCATCCACAGGCAAATGGTCAGCGCTGCTTGGGGGAGCCCTGCTAGTCAGAACCTACCTGAGGACAAGGACAGGGCTCAGGTGTGGGAGGTAGGTGTGGAGGTAGGATTGGTGAGGAGGCTGACTCATGGTGAGGCCTCCACTCCTGAGATGCGAAGCCGGCAAACCTCATTTGCTTCCCCTGCCTGGGCACAAAGAGGGCTCTGACTGAAACCATCTCACTAGGCCTGCCAGTGGGAGAGCTGGGAGAGTGGGATGACTGACGAGGGGAAAGGGATGGGAAGAAAACACAGGCCCTTAACTCCATCCTTCCCTCCCTTCCCCAGAGTACAGTGCCTTATAGAGCCTGCTGGGGACCCCAGTCCTGGGTGTGTGCATTAGGGTGTGGGGCCATCCTTCATATGTAGGTCTGAGATAACCACTGAGGCTGGCAGTGACCACACAGGCCCTGGAGAAAGGAGTCGAGAGCCTCAGGAAAATGCAGTGCCTGGGGACTGTAGAGAGGGGAGGCAGTAAGTGGTCCCCTCTCCTGTCTGCCCTATGCCAAGACCCAGACCCAAGGCTGTGGGCAGCAGCAGCATGGGCCCTGCCTTCCCTCACCCCCTTGCAGTTTGGGGATGGCCCCCTCCCTGAAGTTCACTTGCGAAAATCACCTCTCCTAAAAACTGTCCCTCTTTAAAGGATAGATCTGGCCATAAAGGGCAACAAGCAGCCAGAGACCAGATTTGGAAACTGAGAGCTCAGCCTCCATTTGGATGACTGACCTCCTAAGACAAAGTCCCAAGGGCCCATTAGGACGCAGTAGAACCCTTGCCAGACCCTCAGGGAGCCTGGGTGGGACTAGCTAGGCCGCAGGGCCAGGGCTGGCTTGACTTTTGGAGGAAGCTGTTTAATTACCAGTGAAAGCCCTTCCATTACACAGAGAAGAGAAACCATAATTGTATTTCCCAGAAGCCATTTATATGCAAACGAGGCTCTGCCAGGCTGCTGGTGGCAGGCTGATCAGCCAGGGCTGGAGCCTGGCATCCAGGCCTGTTCCCTGCTTTACTCCCCAGGCTAAGGCAGGGCTGTGTTCTGCTGTGCTCTGCTCAGGGAGCCAGACCCCTGGAGTCTCCCCTTGCTTTGGACTGTTCCAGACTTGATGGAGGCTAGAGCTGTGCAATGGAACAGATGGAACAGTGTGGTTATTAGGGTCAGATTGAGCTGAGTTCAAATACTGCTTTGGAACTTTGTTAGCTGGTAGCCTTGAGCAAGTCACGTACCTCTTTGAATCTGTTTTTTTGTTTATAAAAAGAGATTGATCTTGCAGGATGGTAATTGTTTAGAGAAGGTATATATGCTACTTGGCACATAGTAGATGCTCTATGAACCTTAACTATAATTTTTAAAGCAATACACATTCCTGAAGTTACATAAATCACATTTTTGACAAATGAATTTTCCCCTAATGCTCCTATGATTTAACGATAATTCAGACTCCCAGAGTATGAGAGCTGGAAGAAACCTAAGAGGTAACCATTAACACATTTGCAAACAGAAACAAGGCCCAGAGAGATTAAGGGATTTGCCTATGGTCACATAGATAGTTTTATTAAACCCAAGAATAAAACCTAGGTTGTGACTATAGTCTGGCATTTTTTTTTCATCATCTTTTAGTGAAGCTGAATAATTATCTTCAAATGTTTCTGTGTAGTAGTCCCAAAGTTCCATATACTGGTTTTGTTTGAAGTAGGGGTATATTTGTATTCTACTGCCCCCAGGAAATGTGGTAGGAAGTGGTACAGATGCTCCAGGAGTGCTGCGGGGATGCGAATGGACACACCTCTCTGAAAGGCTGCCCTGTGGGGTGCGGGCTGTACCAGGGGGAGCTCCTGGGTGCCAAGGAGAGGACTTGCCATCCTGCCAGGAGAGCCTGGGAGGCCGATGCTGGCCTGTGTATATCTGCTCCTGGGGAGGAAGGCTGATGGGAAGGGAGGGCCCTGCCTTTCCAACAGTTCCAGGGTCCTTTAAAGCTCAGTTGTCAGCCACCAGCAACTCTGAAGAAGTGGGCCAGGCCTCCTGCCCACTTCTTCAGAGTGAAGAACAGCTTTGTGCCCACTGCCCTGCCCTCCTCCCAGGACCCAGCCTCCATCTCACCCTACAGATCCTTTCAGGCAAAGTCCCTATCTCCTTGCCTGTGCTTCTGGAATAGCTCGGGCTTCCCTGAATAATGATGATGACAATAATTTATTGAGCACTCAGCTCCATGCTAAGTGCTTCCCATATATTATTTCATTTAATCTGTCCCTAGAAGGTAGATATTATTATTCCCTCACTTTGTAAGTAAGGAAACATGAGTGAGAGGACCCCAGGCCACACAGTTAATAAGTGACAGAACCCTTCTGAGCTGGACACTAGTTCAATTATTTCCCCTAAGAAACTCTGAGCTCCTTGAGCAGGGGCTGAGCTCAGACCACTCCAGGGCCTCAGGGCCTGTCCCCAAGTCGGTAAATGTCCTTGAGAGATGGGGCTCTCCCCAGCGTGGTCAGGTACGGGGGGAATACTGGAATCTCCTCCTGTCCTGGTGGCTGTCCTCCCGCTGATTATCCTTGGTGAGATCTTGACAGGCTAGTTCTACTAAAGCTGTCAACCCACCCCACTCACTTGAGGGACAGGGAGAAGTCATTCTTGCTGGTCTCACTGTTGCGCACCAGGTAGCTGGCCTCTTTGCACAGCCGGAGCAGGTTCTCGGCATCTGTTCGGCTGATGGCCCCGTGGTACCAGCTGAGGATGAGAGAGAGGAAGGGGGGCATTTCTTTTGGGTCCCTAGCTGACCATGCCCACCCATTCTGGGTGTCCCCTGCAGGCAAGCCAGTGCTAGGAGGGGAAGGGAGGGGAGAGAGTCCCAGCTGGACACAGACACTCACACCTGGTTTTCCAGAGGCAGCGCTGGGTCTGTCCACTCCCCCAGGGGGCTGCTGGGCTCCATGCTTAGGGGCTTGGGGGACTTGGGGTTCCCTGCAGAGAGTCGGGGAGGTAGATGCCCCTTTTCCTCCCAGCCGGGTGACAGGCAGCTCTTCTCAGATCCTTCAAACTGGGCTGTGGGGAACATACCAGTCACAGACTCTGAGGACGCTAGAGGTAGAGCCCTACAGAAAACCAGTGCCCCACCCCCATTTCCTGCCAAAAGGGGTCAAAGGCTTGTTCTGGAAGGGCTGGACATGCTCATGGGCCTGGCTGGCTCTGGGGACTGAATTCTGGGTCCATTCCCCAGGCAGGGGCAGGGGTGGAGGTGGATGTAGGGCTCAGCCCTCCTGCCCCACAGAGGTCCTGCCAGTCCCCACACTGTGGGAGGAGAGGGGAGAGGAGCAACAAGAGAAACCACTTAAGTTTCTCTCTCTGGAGCAGATGACTGCCTTCCCCTATTCTATCCTCCTCAGGGTGGCTTCAGTGCTGATAATATTGTTTCTTTCTCCTCCTCAGAGTTCATTACTGTTCTCCAAATCACCCTGCCAAGCCATTCTGTAGAAATGACTTATTGATCTGAGAACAATTATCCAATTCCCCTTGGTGCCATCCTGACAGGCTAATCCTACCCAAAGCTGCCAACTGGTCCACCCCTCTCCCGCCCCAAGGTTGCTGCCCTCAGGCTACCCTTCCCCACCACCCCCAAGACCAGTGGAGGTGACTCTGACTTTCAAGACCTCCCATTGCTAAGCCTGCACAAGGGACTGCAGAAAGCCAGAGGGCCACATGGGCATAGACACACATGTGCAGGTGACAGAGACCCTCCTTCATGCTGTATTTATGAAATACCCCCTCACACTCAGGCACAAATGTGTAAACAGGTGCTCAGGCCTGTGGGCACATGCATACACACACACACACACACCCTGGGCTGTGCATTCTGGGTAAGACTGAACATAGATGAAGTGTTTAGCGCCTTCTCTCTCCCCATTTGGACTATTTTTTTTTTTCTTCTTGAAAGCACTTTCAAGCCCTTATTGTCTTTCAGACACCAGATGAGGATCAGCTCCTTTCCTCTCAGGAGTTAGACACTTCCTGTGATAGTCCATATTACCCCAACCTCAGGAGTTATTTGCATTTGCTGGAGTTATTTGCATTTATTCTGGTCAGTGAATTTGGAATGCTGGGTTTTGTTTTTTTGTTTTTGTTTTTTTTTTTTTTTTTGGTAGGGTGGGGAAAATATTGGAAGGGATCTCCCTGAGGAGACACTTTGGGGGTGGAGGGAGAATGTGTACTCTGTCCATTCCTTCTTCTTCCAGGAAGAGAGGGATCCTTCCTGGGTTCTCCAAACCCTATCCCACTTCAGCTCCTCCAACCCAAGCCCACAAGGCCTGAGGGGTGAGAGGACACGTCACCCTGGCCAGAAGCCCCCACAGAACCCACCGCTGCTGTCCTCCAGGCTGAGCTCAGGGAGGGGTGAGGCTGGACCGGAGATGTCCCTGTCCCCATCAGGCAGGGAGGGGCTGCTGTCCAGCTGTCCCACTGGTGGAGGCCAAGGTAGGTCTTTGATGACCTTAATGTCAACTGGAGCCAGTAGCAGCAGGGAGAAGGGATACAGGCAGGAACAGGGACAGAGACAGAGAGAGGCAGAAGTTGAGACACCAAAATCCAGAGCCAGGACACAGGACAGCCTAGAATGGAGGATCAGAGTAGAGGCAGGGGTGGCTTCTGAATGGGGAATAAGACCCTCAGCAGGATGGGCAGAGCCACTGACCACAATGGGCTGGTGACAATGGGTGGGAGGCTCAGGAGGCAAACTGCAGGACACAGGGTCAGCCCTGTGGTCCCGTTCATTTGACCTCTCACAAGCCTCCAGGGACCAGAGGGACCAGGAAAGGAGGAAAAAAGGGACAAGGAGCTGCCCACGCCTCCCAGCACCACACCCAGGTTTCCTCAGCCTCCCAGCACCCCCAACCTTGTCTCCCTTCCTCCTTTGCCCACACCCTAAATCCCGAGCCCCGACAATCAGGAGAGTGATGCCACTGGTGGCTCCAGGACCGCTAACGAGGTTTCCTAATGACGAGCATAGATTTCCCCATTAAGCAATCCAAACAGTATTGATTCTCCAAGGAGACTTCTGGAGATAAATGGCCCATCCTCAGTGGTGCATGCTTTACAGGGAACAAATTAGAAACCTGTGGTTTCTCAGTCTGGTTGCCAGGGTGGGGAAAACAGAGCAAAGAGCTGTGTCCAGCTCCAAGAGGAGCCTCTTGCCCAAGGGGGACTGTAGGGACATGGGAATGGGAATGAAGTCTAATGGCACTTAAACCCTTTATGTTCTCACTGAATCAAGGATCCAGGAGCTAAAGCTGTGTTTGTACTCCAGGCTCTTGTTCCCCCTCACTCAAACCACTCACACACACCTCTTTATGTTGGACTCCTGGCCTGGGACTGCCACTGAAGTACCCGCTACAGAAGAAACCTATCCTCAGGCAGTAAAGACAACTTCTCACAGCATCCCTCTCCACTGGTCCCTGCTTCTCAGAAATCCCTCTGGGAGCAGGCTCCCCTGGTCTGGCATGGCCTACCACTGGAAGACACAGCCCTCTAACTCAGGGCTGGTATCTCTAAAGGTTACAGAGGCAGCTGTTTGAATTGGCTAGAGTGTTAAATGCCTTCCTTTGTTAGGTGCAAGTATTTAACATATGCCACAAGTTTTATCATTTTGTTTAGAATTTCTTTATTTTTAAATATACCCAATCCCACAAAAGATGGAAGTGGTCCAAGCCTGTTGACCTCCAAGAGGTGATGATGCAGGGAGACACCTTCATCCTTCTCTTGTGCCCATTCCCTGACCCTGCACACAGCACTGCATCTACTGCCAGCTCACAGCTCTCCACGGTGCAGACTCAACTACACTCCCCACATGGGCCTTCCCTTGTCCCAGGGCTCTGCTCCTTCCATTCCCCTGAGCCTAAAAAGCTGCTCAGAGGCCCCAGCAGACCTTCCATCTCTACCCAGGACTCACCAGCAAAGGCCTTGGAAATTCGCTCCTTCTTCCACTCCCAGGGTTGGTCATACTCCTCAGGGGGCCTCTCATCATCCTCAGGAAGGCGAGATTCCCGGGGCCAGGGGCCCCCCTCACCCTCCGGGGTGGCCCCCTCCTCCTCTGGCTCATAGGGTGTGTCATACAGAGGCAGGGGCTGAGCTGCAGTGTCCTTGGAGCCCCGGATTTCTGCCAGGGCAAGGTGGGAAGGGAGGTGAGAGCAGCCCCGGCTGCCTGGCTCCACTCTTCCAGATGTGCTCCTCTACGAGTCAGGCCTCCTTCAGAGGAGATGCTGCTGGCTCTGGGGCACACATCCTGGGTTCCTCAAAAAACCTGTGGGGTTCCAAAAGCAGGGACCCAACAGAGGCAGGAACAGAGAGGCACCAGATTGAAAGACAGGGGGAAGGTCCTGCAATGGCCAGCAAGGGCTGGGGAGCTGAGGCTTACACATTTAGGAAACCAAGGCAGGATCTTCTCCTAGTCCATCTCCTCCTTGCTACCCAACTGCATGTATTACCTGTGTCCCAAGGGATGCCATTTTGCAATCTGAAAAGCCTTCTTTGTTGTTCAGACACTGCTGACCACCCTGTCCTTGAAACCATCCCCTTTGACAAGTCATTTTGATGGACTGTCCTCCCCTCTGATCATCCCATTTGGTCTCTTTCCCTGGATCCTCCCTTGGTCTCTGTTTCTCAAGGCCACACTTATTCATTTCTTCACGTGCTCCCTCCGTGTGCTACTTGCCCAGTCTCATGGAACCCTTTGCATCTATATGCTTCCAATTGCCATAAAGGTGTTTCACTCTGATGTTTCAAACATACCACTTTCCCAAAAAGCTCTTCTAGTCTGTTCTATGATTCTCTTTTTGGGATTTCTGACCCCAGTGAAACTATGATAAAAGCCGTGGAGCTCCCCAGGAAAATGTGCAAATGTTCTCATCAATTCCAGGGCACTCATGCACCTCCTAGGAGGACACACCCCTCTGTTGTAAATACAGTAGCTACCCTCTCACTTTCTCCATTTCTGTTCACTACACTGCTCTCCTTGGTCCTAGCCTTCCTTCATTCTCAGAGGCCCATCTGTTTATTGTAAATCCCTGATGAGTCTCACCCTCTTCTCTCCACATCTGGATTACTGCTAGGGTGAACCTCCATTCTCTGGGCTCCTGTTTCATGGGCTTCATGGAATAACACTCCTGACTGCTCTCTGCCCCCTCATCCACCTCTCCCAAGGAGGGAGAGAAGCTTATCTGATCTTCCTTCTTACAGAGAGAGAACATTTTAGTTCTTTCTCTTCCTGCCCCTGTGCAGGGCCCTACAGCTGTCCTATGCTGCCCAAGCCTGAGTGGGCAAGTTTAATTCTGTGGTGAAGTATTAAGCCCATTGTGGTGACATAGCTAAGTAATGTTCTCCAATCACCTTTATCAGTAATAATGCTGACACTGTAATCTCCATCTTTCTGTTTCCTTGATCTTATTTCTCAATTATTTCCAAGCTCCAGAGGGGAAGAAAAAGGTGTTAAGTACTGGTTCCTTAAAGCCTCGGTAATTTCCACAATAGCCTGCTAACTCATCTTTCTAATGCCCAGTTCTTCTACTTTGTTCTGTGCACCAAAGCCTCTGTAATCCCCTTAAAATGCCATATTTGTCCTATTCCTTTCTTGCTCAAGAATCCATAATGGCTCCCCTCCCCTTTTGGAGCAAGTCCAAACACCTCACTCCAGCCTTCAAGGCCTTCTACTGCCCCTCTTGGCCTCTCTCATCTAGCCTCTCCTGTATGCCCAGCACTAAGATTATTGGCTCTGAACAACTCCTCCTTTCATACCACCCTAGGGCCTCAGCTTAGACTGACTCACTTGTGTCCTCCTCTCTGATCCCCCCCTCCACTGTGGTCTTCCCTGGATCTTTTCTCAGTCTCTGTCCCCAGGGCAAGGTCTTACTCATTTCTTCCTGCCCTCACTCCTTAAACTACTTGCCAAACATCATGGAACCCTTTGCATCTGCATTTCTAGTCATGTGTTTCCAGTTGCCATGAAGAGGTTTCACTTTGACAGCACATTGTTTCAAACTCACCATCTTCCCTAAAGCTAGTGATTCTCTTTTGGGGAGCAATGACCCCCCCCAGCCCACACCACTATCTTGCCCTTCCTCACGATCCCAAATGCTTCCATCTGTCTGACCTTCGGTTGTGTGGCCTTCTCTACCAACTCAGGTCTCAGGCGCCACAACTCACAGCTCCTTCTCCAAAGTGACTGTCTTGAAAGCAGTGGTCACCTTTCCTGAGGACCTAGCAAAGGCATTCTCCGTATTTTCCAAAGACCAAGGAATTGGTTCTTAGACTGTGGGTACCAGAGCTCGTTTTGCAGATACTCAAGTCTCAGGGGACAACCCCCCACCCCCGCCAACCCTCTCCCTGACTATTACTTACCAGCCATCATCTTTTGGGCCTCATAGGGCTCCATATAGCCATCATTTTCTGGGACTTTCTCTGGGGCTCCTGAAGCTCCTACTGGGCCATCACCAGTCTCCTGGACATCAAATGGGTCTGCATAGTCTTCTAGGATTGCCAACTATGGGGAGAGAGCAGGCTTCAGACATATGAGAGATAGCTCTGCATCTCCCCTGATACTCTGTCCACAGGAGCAAGAGCCCTGGACAGCCCACCTTAGTCCCAAAGCCCCAGGTACCCAAGGGAAGAATCTGAGTTTAGGTGGGGACAAGCTCTGGTACTTCCTTCGCAGGTCTCTCCCGCTATATTGTTGAATAGTGGTACTTTCTTTTCTGTTAATTTTGTGCCTCTGGACCATCTCCTAGGCTAAATAGCCAGGATGAGGCTCTGGGCCCTGAGGCCTGCCTCAGTCAGGGTCCAGGCAGGGCAAGAGCTTGCACCAGGTGGTTCCGCAGAGGCATTAATTCAGAGCACTGGTTATAGCCATGTTGGAAAAGTTCAAACACTGAGCGGGGCACCGCGGGCAACCTGGAGATCAGCTTGGTCCATGCCTACCAGAGTGCTACCGGATGCTGAACAAAAATATATTTGCTGACCATCAAGAACAGAAAGAACAGAAAGACTGAGTCTCAGTTCTGTGGTTTATCCACATAACACCCATCATATCATCCTGTGGGTATTATCCCCATTTTAAGGAAATAGAGATGCAAAGCAGGTAGGGAACAGCATGCCCAAGACCATGCTGCATAAATGGAGGAACCAGGATTGGAACCTGTGCCCTTGTACAAAATCATTCTGCCAACCTGCCACCAGTGGGCATCTTGGCTGTCCCAGGAGAAAGACAACCTTAGGACAGACATGAGGAAAGTCAGGATTCGGACTCTGCTGAAGTCCTCTGGGCTCCTGGAGGACAGAAACAGGAAAGGCCTGGCCCTGGCCCTCCACATCCCACTTTTTCCCACACAAGTGGCTCACAGCCACCCCTCTGTCCCTGCTCGCAGTCAAGGCAGAGGGAACCACAAGCCGCAAACCCTGCAGAGAAGTTCAAGGTGCTTAGGGTGGGGTGCAGCTGAGGACAATAGAGCCTTTCTCCAAGCTGGGCACAGGTTCCTGGGGGGCAGGGAGGGGAGGACTGGCTGAGGCAGAGACAGAGCCCAGCCCACCCAGGGCTGCCAGCCCCTCAGGGGAGCACTGTAAATGGGTTGACAGGCATTGACAAATGGTGGCTCTGGGACCAGCAGCATGGGGAGGGGCCACTCCTGCCTCTCCTCCATTCTTGGTCTAGGCTTTGGCTCTCGACCAAGATCCCACAGATTAGGACTGTGGGAGCCAGTTGGGCTGGGAGGCTGTAGGGGTCACCTCCCTGCTGTGGGTTTGAAGATTGGGGAGCCCTAGCAGAGATGGAAAAGGGGATCCATGAACATGCCATCTTCATGTTCTTAGACTGCTGCACACCCCTCCAGGGTTTCTGAAGCACGCCCCAGAGGCTCCTACCATCTCATCCTTCAGTTCTTCAGTTCCCTACTTATTCCACTTTGTTCTAATCAAGCTGCCCAGCTCCTTTCCTCCCCCAGATCTCTGCCTGCTTCCGAGAAGACTGGCACTACTATACCATCCACTAGCCTGGAGCTCTTCAGCATTTTTGTCTCTCCAGCTCCAATAAGTACCTGACTCCCAGTAGGAACTAGAAAGATGTTTCTATTGGATCACTGCCTATCTCCCTTGGAGCCCACCACCTCTCATCCTCCTTTCTTGTAGTTAAGAACAGAAATCCACTCACCCCCTCCCTCTCCAGGCTGCTTCCTCCCAGGCCAGCTGGCAAGGCCCCCAACTGGCCCCACCCACTTGACCAAGGGGGCTCTGGAGCCAGTCGGATGGGTACCCAGCATCACACTGGCACATGGTAGCTACTCAACAGTGACTGAATCAACGGACAGGCTATCCTTAAACCGTGCATTGGCTCTCCAGCGGCTACAAGAAAAAGTCCATAGTTAAAGAGATTTAAAGATTCTACTTTCCTTTTTGGTTTCTCTTTACCCATTTCAAATCACTTTGTTACCTGAAAACTCTATGCTTTCTTTCTCACCTCAAAAGTTTTCCCTCTGCCTGGATCAGATTCTTTCTTTCTTCAGAAAAAAACCTTTCCATTCTTTCCCTGGGTCTGGTTAGGTGCCTCTAGCTGAGTTATCACATGTACAATAAATACGCATTTTATTATCTGTTTTCTTGCAGATTGTAAGCTTCCTGAGGGCAGGAACCATGTTTACTTCTAAATTCCCAGGGCCTAAAAGTGCTCAGTAAATCAGTTCGCATAAAACAGGAAGATAGACGAAGGAGTACATCTTCTTGTTCATTCAGAAGAGGGAGGAAGCATAAATTTGGGTGGGGTAGGGGGGTCTGACAAGGGGATTGAGAGACCCTGGAAGCTGCTCAGTGAACTGAAGTAACCCTCCCCAACTCCACAGAGACCCCCAGCCCTTCCCTCACCACGCCTGGTCAGAGCCTCATGCAGTACCCTTCCCACCAGAGTCCTGGGCCAGTGCCCAGAGCTATGACTCCTCCCAGTCCAGCATGGGCCTCCCTAGCGCCAGCCCTCGGTGCCTGTTGGCGCCCAGGTGGCAGCTCTGTGGGCAGCTCAATGGCTCCTCTGTTCCACTCCTGGCTCCACACCCTGTTCCAGGAAGCCCAGCCTGACCACCCTGGACTGGGGTGCCCAGAGAAGGTGCCCAGAGGAGCCACCCATGGAGCTGGGGGTCAGAAACAGCAGCAGAGACACCTGCTGGGAAGCCAGGCAGGATGGGCACCTGCCCTGGACACAAAGAATCCCTGTCATAGGCCCAGCCTGCTTTCCCAGAGGCTTCTAGGTCTCACAAGAAGGCACAACTGCTCAGTGGGGGAAGCTGCTCCTGACACCTTTGCCCTACCACAATTCATTTCATGTATGGGCTCTTCGTTGGACTCTAATGTGCTCACTGTTGTACAGCGTGCCCATCAGAGCCTGCCACACAGTGGGTGCTCAGTGCACATTTCCTGGAGGCTCAATAGGCCTCCTTCTCTTCCCAGACCCACAGACTCTCATATCCCCATTCATCTGAACTCTGACCAACCAGTAGCAGCTGTAGGAGCAGAACTGACATTGGAATAGGGACCAAAGCCTCTGGCTCAAGGGTAGAAGGGAGAAACTAGCAGGGAAGGCACTAAGACCAAGGCTGATATTGAGGCAACTTTCTGGTGGAGTTAAAACTCTGTTAAAATGCTGAAGTATTTCTGAACTAGTATGTAAGTAGCTGCTGCCCAGAGGACCCTCTTGTCCCCATACCTCTTGCCAACCAGACCCCCCTCCCTTCTATCATCCAGCAGGGTATACCTCCAGGAGCTGGCTCCTGCACCTGTTCCAACCGGGCAGTGCCCCTCCCGAAGCAGCTGTCAGGCTTCGACTCTCCTTCCTGCCCAAGCCTCTCCTGAGGTAGCGGCAGGCCTACCATCTGGTTCCACCTTCCACTCTGCAGCTGGGACCTGCTGGGAGTCCCTGACCTCCACCCCCCATGGGGCTTGTGCATCCAGGGGGAGTAAGGGGAGAGACATCATAGGATTTGGCTCTGCATGGTCCCCAAAATCTACTACTGCCCCCTTTCTCCATTTCTTTAGTTTACATTTAATGTCTGGACGCCTCTATTTTTTTAATTTGTAAAATGGGGATAGTATTAATACCCACCTCAGAGGATTGGGAAGAGGACAACAAATGCAAAAGTCCTTGGCCCAGAAGGCTACTCCAGATTCAGTGCTCAACAAACGTTAGCCCTGATGATAACCTTATATTTAGGCATTAAAGTCTCAGAGGTTAGGAACTTGTTTAGGGTACACAGCTTGTAGTAGCAGAAATAAGACTGGGACCCAGGTCTCCTGCCTCTCAGTGCCTTGACACAAATTTTCTAGAAAATTGGGAAATGTAGCAACAAATACACGTTAGCATGTTAAAGTCTTTGAGAAGTTCTGAAGGAAAGAGAGCAGTCTAATTTTGTTTAATTGAGCATTTGTCTAAAGTATTTAACTATGAAATCCTTTTCAACTGAAAGTTTGTCAGTTTGGGGAATGGTATACTATTTACCTCCTGTGAGATTAAACTTTTTCACCCTCTGTTCCCACTTTTTCTTTCTTTCTTTCTTTTTTTTTTTTGTTTCCCACTTATTGGAATGCCTGTCCCAATTTTATCTGCCAGGGAAATTCCTTCACATGAAACAAATTTGTTATTATCCTTTCTAATTACAAAGCAATATCATGCTTGTAAAACATTCCAACATCACAGACATGCAATCAATGCCACCAACCCTTTTAAGACCGTTATAAGATGTGTCTGTGGCTACATCAAGATTGGGTGGCAAGTGCTGGCCTTTATCATTCAGAAACTGGTGAATTCAGCCTAGAACACACTCTCACTCCTTCTCTGAGTCTCCTTCCCCTTGTTCATTAGCAAATGCTAGTGAACATCTCTGCTCTGCAGGGCTCCTCTCTGTAAGTGCAAGGGTCCCCTGGCATGGTGCTGGCAGGCAGTCTGGAGGCAGGCTGCCTGGCTGTCAACTTAGGCTCTCCTACTCACTAGCTGAGAAATCAACATTCCTGTGCTGCAGTCTCCCTGTATATGACCTGGGGGTAATAACTGAATTTTCCTCATAGGGCTGTTGTAAGGATCGACTGGCCTAACACTTGTCAGCCTCTTCAAAACAGTACCAGACACACGGTAAGTGCTCCACCATCATATTATTAAACAGATAAGACCAAATGCCTGGGTCCTACAGGAGCTCACAGTGACAGACACAGAACAAGCTCCAAAGACAGAAGCATCTTGAGGTGTTGTGAAGCCCCACATCTGGGACCCAGGCTCTGGAGACATCATAGGCTCCCTGCACATAGGGGTTGATTGGGCCTTGCCTCTGCTGTCACATAATATCACACTGGTTCTGTGATGAGGGCAATTGGAGTGGGCAGCACGCACCCCCTCCAAGCCCAGGCCAAAACTGGCTGCTCCCATTCCCATTCATGGTCCATAGGGTCCCAGTTGTTCCCAACTCCCAATGGACAGAATGCCAGGGCTGAAGTGTCACCGAGTCACTGGCCAAACCAACAGGCCAAAGATGTCTTCCAGAGGGACTGAGTGCTACAGTGTGAGGAGGTGGCACTGGGTGGAGTGGACAGGCCTGCCATACAATCCCACAGACCTTAGGCCTTGGCCTTCCCCAAAGCACCAATAGCACCACAGATGGCCAGCTCAGGCCACAAAGGGTTAAGAGGTCTAACTAGTCCACAAAGGTCCCAGATCTAGACCCTTCTCTTCTCCCTCTACTTCCACTGGAGGTTATGTGTGTGATAAACAGACCTGCAGACTCTGTGGAAATCATAACAAGGAAAATTAATGCAAACAAGCAAACTCAAAAAAGTCAAGGACCAGGTCTTCTGAGTGGTGAGTCCCTTCCAGCGTCTAGGTGTCACTTAATGTGTCACTGAATGATACATAAACACTTGGTGAACACTGGGTAAGGAAGGCCCCTACCCCTCCTTCTAACCCCAGGGCAGGCATGTCTTGTTTGATTTCAGACATGCTAATATCTCCTTCGCTTTACTATATATACTCTTCCTACCTGTCTGTTCACTCATTCTGAATTTGGGGCTGCAGGATCTAAGTCCATGTGGCTACCATCTATGAGGTAGATTTTGTTTTTAAGTTCTTAATATTTTGGGCCCTGTGAACCCCTGTGAGAATCTGAGAGCTGTGAGCCTTTTCCCAGAAAAAAAATGTGCTCATGTACCCAAATATCTGCATAATTTCTGGAGGTTTATGAGCCCCAGACACACCTCCATGAGCTAAAAACAAGAGCCCTAGTTTCACATCATACAGGGTGCCTGTCTTATTGTTCCCATCTCTCTCTCTCTCTCTCTCTCTCTCTCTCACTTACACACACACACACACACACATCTTGGCATGATGGAGGCAAAAGACACTACACAGATGGCCACAAACAGCTCAAAGCTTCATCCAATCAGGGGCCCTTTCCCATACCCATCCCCCTTTCCTACACCAGGTTTTTCCTATTGAAAAGGTCTGAGAAAAGGGAGCAAGGCAAGGGAAGGCCTAGGTCTCTAACCCTCTGTCAGGGCACAGCCTGGAGGCCAGAAAGGGCTCAACACTGTGAGGGAGCTCTTCCTGAGACCAGATGGCAAGTCCCTGCCTTCCCATCCTGTGCAGGGCGGGGCTCCTGCTGCTCCCACACCTGCCCTGCCAGGCCTGCCCAGATGGCCACCCTGGCACCCCTGCCAACTGCAGCAGTGGGCCTCAGGGTGGGCCAACAGCCAGAGTGCTGCATGGGGAGAAGGCTAATGGTCCCCTGGGCCTTTCAGGGTCCTGTCTAAGTCCACATTCTCTCCTACCCCAGTCACTGAGCTAATTTCCCCTCAGTCTCTTTGGTTCATCACAGAGGCATTTCCACTCATTTCATCAAACCTTACAACCCAGCCTCTTTCCGAGGGTCCTGTCCCCCACCCCCCACCCCCAGCACCAGTCACTGGGTTGCAGAAGGAGAGAAATTGACCAGCCCAAGGCACATCCTGGTCCTCAATCCACACCTCACCTCAGGAAGTGACCCAAAAGCCAAGAGGACCTGCAGGGCTGAGAGTAGGGAGAGAGCAACCACACTGAACAGAAAAACTGGCTCGGCACTGCCTCAAAGGCCGGAGCCAGGTCAGCTCGCTGTCCAGGGGCAGCACCCCTGTGCGAGCTCTGCAGGCATATGTTGACAGTTGGATTTAGGGTAAGTGGCTCAGGTAGCTTGTCTGCACTCTTCCTAAGGGAAGCCTCAGAGCTCCCTTAGGAGTTTGGGGTCCTCAAATTCAGCTGTGAAAGGGGTGGAGCTGCTCTCTCTGAATGGTGGGAGGCCCCATTACAGGGCTCGTGAAAACAGCATCCCTGCCCCTGAGCCATCCTGGATGGCATCCTGGGTCCTTCTCATCATACCCGGTGAAGAAACCACAGATTGTGTGGCTCCCAGGAGATCCTGCTGGATCTTGTTCCTGTCTTAGCAGCTGACAAAGGAGTCAGACACCTCTTGGCCCCCAAGGTCTGAACGGCCCATGGATCACAGAGCTGACCCAGGGTGAGGTATGGACACCTCAGTGAGAGGAGGCTGTAAGTCTATGTATGATTGTGTGGGCACAGCCCCTTCACTGTGGGATTTTTGTGGGGAAATATATAAGGGGACTCTCTGACCCTTGGGTCACCCTGGCAATGGACAGTCACCAATCAGGATATAGTTATGCACTCTCTTTATGCCAAGCATTGTGTCAATCACTTGGAAGACACAGACATGAGGAAAACATGGTCCTTGTCTGGAGGAGCCCACAGCTTATTGGGTAATCTAAGAGGAAGAGGGCCAGGAGCAGCTCAGACCCACACACCAACAGGCTGTGGGCAGGGAGGAGGAGATTAACAGGTCAGTAGTAAGAACAAGGTCTAGTGCTCCCTCTGCCTTACTGCCACCACTGCCATCTCATCACCCAAGAGTAGGGGACAATTAGGAAAAAAGAGGACTAAGGACATGTGAAGAAAGCACAGCCTCCTTCTGCGGACTAAGGGTCCTATGCCAGGATGGGCAGCCTTGCCCCATGGCAGGAACTAGGGGGAAAATAATTCAGATTCCTACGGCTCCTGCTTTGACCCTGACATATCTCTCTCATCCAGGAAATCAAGCAGGATGGTACTCTCTCAGCTGAAAGCCTCAACCCTGGAGCCAGTGAATTCGGACAGCAACTTAGCTCTCCAATCCCATAAAGCTGAGGAAAGGGGAATAAGCCCCAGAACTGAGCTCCCAGGGGTGAGTAAAGAGGGACAACAGAGCCAGAGCAGCCTGGAGCATTGTAGGACTTAAGGCTAGAGGGTCCTGGGGATGGCTTTTAGCTGTCAAAGAGGGGTAGGCCAAACTGAGGTTGAGCAGGGAATGGCTTCCCCACCAGGGCTCTCTGAGGCACAGCGGGTGTTCTCAGGACAGTGAATGCTGGGCTCTCCTCTCTATTCCCAAGCCTGCAGATCCATGAAAGGCTCTAGCCACCCTCAGGATAAACCAAGGGGGGCGGGGGGTGGGGCAAGAGGAGAAGAGGAGTGGTTTCTGCTGCTTGGCCCCTTCTGGGCAACAAGTTCTGAGCACCGATTGTCCTCACTCCTAAGGGGACAAGGGAAGAAGTACAGTAGTGGCTCTGCCTGAACCTCAGTGGTCAGCATCCTTAACACAGAGCTGCATACTCCCTGTCCTGGCTTCCTGCGAACAACAGTCCACCCGGCTCCATTTGGACTGGGTGAGGCAAAGGCCAGTTCTTGCCATCTACAGGGAGAAACCCCAGCCTTCACCTCCTTCCTGAGGCTTCGTACCTGCAAGGATTGCAGGGGCTCCCAGAGGAGAAGGAGTGGAGCTTTGTGCTGGTCTGTCCTGGGGGGAGGGGTCAGAGATCAAAGGGCAGTGAGCTGCTGCTCCCAGGGGGCAGAAAGACCATAAAAAGCCGGGTGGGGTGGAGGACTCAAATCCTGTTAGAAAGAGGCTGACTGATTAGACTCCAGGGGGCCGCGATGCAGAGTCCAGGAGTGCAGAGTCCCCGAGGGGGAGGGTCACCAAGTCCTGGGATGATAATAGGGGATACAAGCAGAGTTTGGGGCACACGTCCCAGATTAGTAGGTCGAGAATCTGAACAAAGGTGGATGAAGACTCCCAGTCCCAGGGTCAGGGACTAAGATCGTGTCCGCCAGAAACTGACACCGAGGGGTCCAGCCCAGGTCAGGCCACCTTTGTCCCACTGGAAAGCCCTAGACCACCAACCACCTCTCCCCTTGGCCCCCCCGCGCCCGTCAAGGCACTCACCCTGTCGCCGCTGGCTGGGGTTCCAGAGATCCGTTCCTCGGGCGGGGGCGCTGGGGGACCCGGGGTTTCCACCCGAATAAGGCGGTGAGGGGGCGAGCCGTGGCGCGGAGGCGGCGTGGGGCCAGGAACCGCCGGGGTGGCCAGGGCAGCGGAGCCAGACGGACCCCCGGAGTAGGGGTCTTCGAAGTCACGCTCCCTTTGCAGCCGGTAGGCAGCCAGGATGTCCGGGGGTGGTGCAGGGGGTGCGGCGGGAGAGGGTACGGGGGGACGATAGTCCGGCTCCGGGGGAGCCGGTTTGCCCCCACCTCCGCTGCTGCCCCCGCCACGGAAGCCCAGGTGCTCCCGGAGCCACTTGGCTACTCCGCCACTGCCACCCCCTCCTGGGCTGGCTCCGGTACCCCCAGCACCCCGGCGCGACCCGCCCAGGCCGCTCCCCGCGTTCCCCTGAGCCCGCGGCCCCGGGCCGGAGCCCGCCGGAGGGGCTCCGCTCAGTAGCATGGGGCCAGCCAGACTGAGCAGGGGGAGCTCTGTGGTAGCGCGGGGGGTGGGGGCGGGGGCGGAGCTCCGCTCAGCGACGGGAGGGGGCGGGGCTCGTCAGTAACAAGGGAGGGGCGGGGTTCCGCTCCCTCTAAGGGATAACCTCCGCGGGCCCCAGCGGAGCAGCGGGGCTCGGGCTTCCAGAGGTGTGGACTCAACAGAAGCAAAGCGGGCGACCCTAGGACAGGGGATGCGATTCCCGGACTGAGGATGAATCTATGAACCCTCCACGTGTCGCCACGCGCGCCCCCGTGGGGACGCCCTGGCCCCAGTTCTCCCTCCCCAGCTTCCAGCTGGTGCGCGATGCCAAGAGGGGAGCCCTCCGGCGCCTTCCACTCCTCCCACACCCTCTCCCAAGGCCCACTAACTGGGAAATAATGTCCTAGGAGGAAAAGCTAGGAAGGGCGAGAAAAGGAGCTGTTCCTAAGATGTGTCTGTAACTACCCCCTCCCTCGTGGAAGACCCACCTACCTCCTCCCATCCAACTGTTCGCACCGCACAAACTCGAGCCCACGTTGCTTCCCAAACCAGACAGACACACATCCCATCCCAGTCAACTTCCTAGAGGCACGCCCTTCCCACACGAAAACAGCCCCCGCATAAACGCCTTTTATTCACGGGGGCACCCGCTTCGAGCAGGCCCACAGGGCCCTGATCGCAGCGCGCGCGTACGCATCCCAGGTTGCGTGTCACACCCCAGGTTCACATCCCAGGTTTCATCGTCAATCAGGTTAGTGACAGAATAGAAACAGACAAGTCAATAAATCAATTCTAGAAACAGTTTCATTGTCTATCACAAATCTCTTATCCTGAGGTTCGGATGCTGAAAAGCTGAAAGGATAGTAGGCATTTTTGTCTTAGAAGTAAAGCCAATTTCTCCCCAGAACTGTTGTAGCCCTAAAGCAGAAGCCAGCATTTGCTTTTGGCTCTGCTAGGAAGGTAGTAGCTTCACCTCATCATCACCCCCCTGGGCACTACCTCCGTGTCTCTCTCACTCTTAGGCTCACTTCTACCTTGTGAAGGAGCAAAGAACGAAGGGGGCTCACAGCTGGGGAGTAGAGAGTGAAGGGATGGCAAAACTGAGAACCCCCTAGGATACCAGGGCCCCAGGTCTCAAAATATTTGAGTTTCTGCTTAACGCATATTCTAGTTGGTGTTATAAGACAGTGCTTCTCAAACTTTAATGTGCATGTGAATCTCCCAGGTAACTTGTTCGGTTGCAGTTTCTGGTTCTGTCTAGCTGGGTAGGGTCCAGACTCTAGTTCTAATAGGCTCCCAGCTGATACAGATGCTGCTGGTTCCCCCATCACACTTTGATTAGCAGGGCTGTAGGACATACTGAAATAGCTAATATTCCAACTGCCTTCAAGAGGGAAAATAACATGTGCACATTGTAAAAATAGACTAAGCTGGGTGGGATTTGGACAGGTGAAGCAAAGGAATGAAAGAAAAGTCACTCCAAGCTAGGAGGTCAGCATGAACTGAGTAAAGGCATTGAGATGGGAACCAGAATGCCATAAAGAAGGGGAGGACCCATAGCAGGGAAGAGTAGGAAATAAAATTAGGGGAGGAGAGGATACCGTAAAGGTAGAGTTTAAATGATAATTAAAATGCTGTAATACCTTGTGTGCACCATGTACTTAATCTTGTTTTAAATGATCTGTTAATGCAGTTAGTTTCTTCTCTCACCCAAGTGTGGACTCCTGGAAGCAGGCATTGTTGAGAGCCTCATGGGGCTAGGTAGCTTGCTAGGATCCAAGGATACAGAGGTGAGGCTGTCACAGCTAGGGTCCTCTGAGGCTTGGGTGGAGTTGGCCAGATCCCAAGTCTTGCATGTTAAGCTTCCCTGGGAAATAATACCCTGGGAGGAAAAGCTAGGGAAGGCAAGAAAAGGAGCTTCTGTAGGGAGGAAGGCATTCCCATCATTTAGTGCAGAACCTGTCATGTGGCAAGAGCTTAACAAATGTTGAAATGAATGAAGATTATTTATCTTGTTCTTATTTTATAGAGCTATACTTGTGGTATACACAATTTTGTTTTTATTTTTAATTTAATGTTGCATAATTTCCCCATTTTGTCATGTTTTATTTTCTCCCAACTCCTTTTTCAAAAAATTTCAAACCTACAAAAAAGCTCAAAGAAAGCACAGTGGAAAGCTGTATACCCTTCACCTAGATTCACTAGTTTTTAACATTTTGTCATACTGGCTCTATCCCTTTTTCTTTTTTTCTTAAGCACTTGATTGCAAGTTGAAAATATCATGATGCTTCACCTCTAAATACTTCAGCAGCCATTTCCTAAGAATAAGAAATTCTTCCATAGGGCCGTAAAACCATTATCACAATACAGTCTATCTACAATCTATGCTGAAATTTGTCTATTTCCCCCCCAAAAATGTCATATATATTTTTAATTCAGGATTTAATCAAGATTACCCCATCAAATTTGTTTAAGTTTCTTTAGTCTCTTTTAATCTTAAACAGTTCCCCTTGAATCGTTGCTAGTTTGTTGTCCATGGCATTGATAGTTTTGAAGTGTTGGAGGCAGTTGTCATGTAGAATGTCCCACATTCTGGATTTTCCCATAGCTTCCTCATGATTACATTCAGGGTAAACATTTTTAAAAAGACTTTCCAGCTGGGGGTGGAGGGGTATAAGGGGACTAAATGCTAATGGAAAAAAAATACAATAAACATTAAATTTTAAAAATTAAAAAATTAAAGACTTTCCAGTTTTGAAAAGACCACTACATAGGCAATGTTGCAGGCATCCCAACGTGCGTCACACTGGGAGGCCAATAGTGCACATTTGTGTTGTTATTAGTGATGCTAGGCTTGATATCTTGGTTAAGCTGGATTTCATCAAATCTCTTAACTTTGCAACTTAAAGTAAATTCTGGTGTGATTTCCTAAGACCTTTTCACTATTTGCTTCCAAAAGTGTTTTACCCAGTGGTTTTAATTTCCATGAAGATCTATGCTTGCATTTGTTATTCTACAGGGGATTGCAAAATGCTGACTGTCTAATTCTGTCATTTCTTCTGCATTTATTATCTGGAATTCTTCTATTGAGAGTTCCTCCTTCTCCTCTTCTTCTTCCTCCTCCTTCTTTCTTTCTCTCCCCATGGTCTCAAAAATTCTTTTTTTAAAAAAAATTCAATATGATATAAGCCATTAGTATCAATATTGTTTTTGATGCTCAAATTGCCCCAAATTTGTCCAATAGGAGCCCTTTCAGAAGGCTTCTGTGTCTTTTTGACTTGGTCCCATCAATCTTGAAGCACTTGCTTTCTTACACAAAATATTTCACACTCAACTTGTACTTCCCCTGCTGCAGACCTGTAAACAGTCATTTTGTTAAGGAAATCTTACTCTTTTTAGTTGGAAATGGTATTAAAAGTTGATTTAATACTTTCAAAGTGACTATTTAATATACCACCAAATGTTCATCAGCACTTTTATTTGTTGAGCATTTAGGCTATTTCCACTCTCTTTTCTAAGTTATTTTGTAATAAACATCTTTATGCAGATAATGTTTCCAAATTTAGGATTATTTTTTTTGGCAAGATTCCCAAAAGTGGAATTATTAGGGCAAAGAGTATATACATTTTTTTCTGACTCTTGATACATATTGTCCAGTTGTTCTCATGGAAAGTTTTTAAAGTCATCAATGACTTCTGAGTATCAAAGCTAATGATTTTGATTCATTCCTCCTTCTCCTTTGCAGCACCTGAGTTTGCTGACCTCCTTTGTGCTTGAAATCTTCTCCCAAACGTTCCTTAAAATGACAGTGTTCTGGTTCTCCTCATTTCTCTCAGGCCACATCCTGTCTTCCTCCATTAACCTCCTAAATTTGTGTATGTCCCAAGGCCTAGTCCTTACCTCTCACTTTTCTTACTGGGTATTGACTGAATGGGGTGTCCTCACTTTTGTTTGTGCCTCCCTTTGGATGCTCAGTACTGTCCTGAGCTCTGATCCTTTCTGGGTTTTACCTTCCTCTAAGTCTGGTCTTTGCCTTGCCTTGGGCACATCTTGGTCCTCAACCTTGAGAGGATTAATATATCCTAGTACACTCATATGCAGTCTGTTCTTTGAGATTCTGGATAGATGGAGCTTCATTTAGGCCAAGTTTTCTATTTGTCTGATATAAAAATAACATGGTTCTGTATTGAAAGAATACAACTTAAGATGCAGTCAAAAAGCAAACTGAGCAACTTCACTCATTTATGGACTCCATAAGAAACCTCTGTTCAAATATTTATGGAGAAGATGTATGCTTGGAACACAAACATAGTAGGATTTGGTTCTGCTTTCAATGAACTTGAATTTTCTAACTTAAGTGGTTTGTGACTTATGTTGGATCCTGACAGTAAGATTGGTGAGAGATGGCAGTAGAGAATCTCCAAATATTAACAAGTTCCTCTTTGCAGTTCTAAACCCAGGATGCTTTCCTGCACTTCCAACCTGAAATCAAAATAGAGCTGCTTCCCAACAGAGGGTAGGCTCCCATCCAAAGGTTTTTATGGGCACAATAATGAATCACTTTCCGCACTCTCACCAGCGCAAACATCTCCTACCCTCTCCAGACAGGAGCCAGGGCTTGGGGAGAAAAAGGATAAGATCAGGGTGGGTGGTGATTCCTTCCAGGTATGTGTACTATTTTTCCCTGTAAAGGGAGATTGCCTACCAGAGCAAATCTGTTGCATCAAGTTCTGACTTCTGGAAGAGAAGGAAAGAGGTCATTTGTATTTTGCAAGAAGCAAGGGGGAATATATTCGCATATATACATACATATATAAATATTTATACAAAGACTGTCATGGGAAGATATACCTGAAATTGGCAATAATTGGTGAATGGGGTGAAGAATGAGAAGGATTACTTTTCACTGGACTTGTGCACATGCACTCTCTCTTTAAAAATGAACAATTCAGTTTTTTAAAAAAATGCATGAAAGGGAAAAATATAGCAAGGTCACGGAGTGAGAGGGGTGCTGTTTTGTTGGTGTAGGAGAATGATTTAGATGCCGATTTTTGAACTGCTTGGTATGGATGGAGCTGAAGCGTTAAATGAGAATTACTGAACGTAGTGATCTTAGAAGTCGCTCAGCATTCAAGGTAGAGAGATACAGTGGCTTATTTCAAGAAGAGTTATGGTATTTATAAAACATTATCAACTGTGGAAAAGAGGAAAAATAAAATGCAAACATTATCAACTGGGGAAAATAGAAAGAGCAAAACATAAGCTCCTTGCCGTGTCATTGTTCCCACAATGCCGTGACTCGGATTCGAACCGAGGTTGCTGCGGCCACAACGCAGAGTACTAACCACTATACGATCACGGCGAGCTACCGGAGCCCTGGGTGTAGCTCCTTTTTAGTGTCCTTTTCAGTAGTCATACGTTTTCCCCGTTTGCACGTCACTGAACGGCCCGCCCACCTATGGGGCGGGGTTCCAGCCTAAGGCCCAGTCTGAGAATGCGCAGGCGCATTGCACTCTCGCCAGTTGCTAGCGTTCTTTCCGGTTTCGGTTCTTTAGCCTCCGATTCGGTGATAATGCAGTGGGGCAGGGTGGGTTCCATGTGAGTGAAGCAGGAATTTAGAGGTGACTATTTGGGCATCAGGTACGGGACTGGCCGGAAATCAGAATGTTCACAAGCTTTAACTCCCATTCCTTGAAGGACATCCATCTTCTGTACCCGGGAAATCCTTCAAGGGACCCTGGGCCTGCAGGGGCCCTCCTTAGGGGTTCTCTTCCTTGTTGATCCCCCAGAAGTAACACAACGCTGCCTCTGCGGAGGAGGTGGACACTCCTACAACCCGGTTGGCCACTTAGAAGGGACTCAAAGCATCACACCCTGCCGTTCCCCTCCCTCCAACACTCACTTCCTTGCAGCTTCTCCTTCCCCAAAGGCCCTGATTGCCCCCCTTCGCAGTGCTCCCGCCGCACTCCTTGCCCACCTCTATCGTGCCCTTGAGCGGTAGCAGGGCCTAGGCTGGGTTTTTCTTGTCTATCAGTACTCCCACCCCCACGGCACCTGGAACCAGGCCGAGTCCAAAGTAGGCGGTGGCTTTTTGCTAAACTGAGAACGCACCACTGGTTCTGAAAAGTGAAGCCGCGAACCAGTCTCATTCATCTCTCCAGTGTCATTTGCTGTAATCAACCACCCTCTTACACACACACACACACACACACACACACACCCTACGGAATCGCCAGAGGGATCTTGCTAAACACGAATTGAAATGTTTGACCGCTCCACCATTCACTCCCACACTCCAGACTGCAAGAAATGTGTCTACCTTTTCCAGTTCATCTCTTGGCTCTCCATCAGCGTCGTTTCCCATTTCCCTAATTACTTGCAATCATTCACTCAACAGGTCCTTGAGAAGTGCCTTGTCAGGCGAGGGCCTTTGGGCATCTTGGGGATGGAGAAGAGAGAAAATTTACAGAGGAATTACGATACATCTTTAAGCCTTTGCACAAGAGATTATCCTGGCTGATGACAAATTTTCTTTGTGCCTTCAAGAGCTGTTTCACAGGTCACCTGCTCTGCGAAGCCTTCTCTATTATTGGGAATCCATTTCCAGCCCTGCCATGGAAATTCTTACAGACCTGTGACAAAATGGTCTTGTGAATACTTAGTGCTTGCCTACAAGAACAATTACACGCGTAGAGCCAGAGTAACTGGAAGCTTATAAATGTCGTAAATCCAATTTGGCCAGAGGTGGAGAAAACGTCGTTTCACACTGTCCCAAGAGGATTGGAATCCATTATCTGAGAGTCATTAAAAGCCTCGCGAAAAAACGGAGGCGAGCTCTAAAAAGCTAAGCCCCTTGCCGTGTCATTGTTCTCACAATGCCGTGACTCGGATTCGAACCGAGGTTGCTGCGGCCACAACGCAGAGTACTAACCACTATACGATCACGGCGAGCTACCGGGGACATGAGCTTAGATTCCTTCTTCTGGCATCTTGTGTATTAAACGCCACGCCCCGACGTGTCACTGACTTGTCATGGCTAGTTCCCGCTCAGTCCCAGACTCGTTTTCTGAGCGTAAGCTGGAGCGATTGTCTCCTTGCTTTCCTGTTTCAGTCCTGACTCCTTCCCGGGCCAGATTCCTCCGCTTCACTTCCAGGGAGGCTGCGCTGGGTCTTCCCTTTCCTGGCGTCACAAAGGAAGTTGTGCTGGGGAGTCGGAACTGATTTTCTTTCTTGTAGAACTTAAGAGACAGCCCCATTCCGAACCAGAATCTGTTCAGATGGCGTGAGCCCCGGGGCACGGTAGATATGAGAGGGATCTAGGGCCATCGTTTGCTCGACTCTGGGGTCTCACATACATATAGGCTACGTCGGCCTAGTCTCATTGGAGTCCTTTAAGTTTGCAAAGCACTTCCATGTCTTTTCTTTTATGGTCCCTCGGGGCGACCTGCTGAGACTTTGGCTGGCTCGGGAGTTCACGGTGCCCATACTCTCCTTCAGGGTCAGTACGAGGGCCAGTGGAGCCTGATTGACACTATCAACTTGGGAAGCATGGTGACCCTATACAAGAGGACAGTACTCGATCAAGAAGCACCCATGGTGTCTCGGTAGCCTGCCGTGATCGTATAGTGGTTAGTACTCTGCGTTGTGGCCGCAGCAACCTCGGTTCGAATCCGAGTCACGGCATTGTGGGAACAATGGCACGGCAAGGGCACCTTTTTTAGGTTTTGGGAATCCACATTCTTCTATATGATTGTTCCGTGTCTGCTACCTGATTTTAGGCCAGAGCAAGTCGAAATTATACAATGGCAAAAGATAAAAAAGTACGTTTTGGATATGGCTCTCAGGTGGCTGACAGCAGTTGTATCACCGTCAAGGAGGGAATCAGGTAGGACTCAGTGAAGACTGAACTTCTTCAGCTGCTTCCAGGGGACTTGGGGGTGTGTGGCAAGGTAAGTCAGGAAGCATTCCTGGGGAGATGGACATTGCAGTGGGGTTGTGTCCCCTTTACCTACAATCCACCAGCAGAGACTTACTGAATGGTGTGTTAAGAGCAAGACACAATTGAGGACTGTAATTCCCAGGTTCCCCACTGTCAATTTCCTAAATTTGATGAGCTTAAAGCCATGCAACAGGAAGCTCAGACCATGAGAGAACAGAATGGGGGAAGTTGAGCCAAAGAAACTGCCAGATTTAAGGGATACACACAACACATATATATGTATATGTGAATATGAAATCAACATCACATGCAAACATAAAACTGGCCAACAGAAATGTGACAACTTTCATGCCTCTGACCAGTCACCGAGTAACTACACTGAAGGTTTTTAAATCTACAGGCTGGAATAAGGTGTCAGGGTGGGAAGAAATAATAGGCTTTGGTTCTTAGCCTGCAGGCCCTGCCACCATCCATCCTCTGAGTCCTTTCCTGCAGCTGCTTCAATACTGGTCAGTGAGCTGTTCCCAGAATCTGTTAGTCTCCCTCCAACAGTATTACAAGTAAAAACAGTCAACCGAGAAAATAAAAACCACCAACATACTCTATCTGAGGTAACCCAGTCTAGCAATTCACATTCATCCAAGGCAACTGAAGTGTATTCTGAGGGCAGGGATGCTCTAAAGAAAGCTAAACAGAAAGTTCCCGGTTGTAGGAAGAATAACAGAAGGGGAAGGTGTTCTCCTGAACTTCTGACTGCTGGCCTTCTTGGCAGGTATAGCTATCTTGGAGATGGGTTCGCACAGCTCTCATAATTTTATAGTATCTTTTTCTGAGGTTACTCACTTGATTCCTCTTGCTCTGACTTTAGATAATGATTTGACTGCCCATATAGATATTCTTACATGGGAGAGCATTGTTCTCAACAACTCAGTTGTTCTTGTTATTAGTTTTTAATTTAGAGTCTTAACAGTTTGGTTGGTATGATTCATTTCCCATGAGTCTCCTTATGTCTGGGTGCACTGACAAAATGGAGTTTTGGGGCTGGTGAAAGTGAGAGCTACAGATCCTGAACCTTGGATGACCTCACCTGCTGCTCTGGAACACCCTCTCTAAGCAGTCAGACAACAACCTCTCCCCTTGACCTCTTGCTTTACACCCACCTTTTGTAGTTTCTGATTCTGGGATTGTGTCCTTTCCCCTACTCCTTCCAACTTGAAATGTAAGCCATTCTTTAGGTCTCAGCACTAGGAAAGAGGCAGGCAAACCTTCAAGGGGCAAAGGCATCTAGGGAGGAGGCCGCAGCCCTGGACTTCCACTAGGAGGCGCTGCATTCCAGGAAGTGGATGTGGAATGCTGAGGCTGGAAGCTCTTGTCTTGCATCTGTGGCCCACAGGTCCACCGCCCAGGGCCAAAAGATGTGTGATTTTAGGTTCTCAAGAAGAACTCCCTGGCCTCCAGATTTTATTTATTCAACAAAGTTTAAGGAGCCAGGCACTGATCTAGGCACTGGGGAATTAATCCTGAACAAGACAAAGCCTACCTCCCTGACTTGCTCACTGATTCTGAAAAGCCCTTAACAGGGCACAGAAACCATATGAACTTCCTGACTTTGTTCCCACTGAGATAGCCAGTCTCAGATCCTTTCCTGAGGACAGATTTTGATCAGGCCAGAGAGAAGAAGCCAGAGAATGGAGAAAAGGGAAAAGAAAGAAGGGGGCTTTAGCTCCAAAGACTCTCTGCTGGCTTCCCATTTACCTGTGCTGTCCTGCTTCAGTACATGTCTCAGGCATAACCACTTCCCTCCATGTTCCCATCTGACCAACGCTGGACCTCATTTCCCTCTCCTACTCTAAAAAACATGACATGGACAGTGATTTCCTTGGAAAGGATGGGATTGGGGCTGCTTCCAGAGGTGGAAGGGAGAGGAGTGAAGCCAGGAGATAGCAACAACTGCTCACTCCCTTCTGTTTTTTTTTACAGGCCATAGAGTCAGCAGACCCTCCACCTGGAAAAGTTCTTGAGAACGTACGTAGCCTGTGGACTGAATCATAGGCAGAGTTTGTAGGCTTCAAAGCTGGTGCCAACCCAGTGGCCCTTCCCTATTATTAGAGTTATCTTAATTCATTTCAGTAGAACACAAAATTACACTTATCTTCATTGCAACAATGCTTGCAGAAAAGCTTTTCTTCGGGAACTGAGAGTACCTTCCTGAGAACATATGAACTGAGAGGCTGAATCAGTCCCCCTTCAACTGTGCAATGTCCCATCAACACCCTCTGGGGCTTTAGGGGAGCCAGGGGACAAGTTTGATACCTACCACTGGGGGTTTGTGACTCCACTTGATAAAATACCCAACTGTCTGGATTCATATCTAAGATTTCCACTTAACAGTTGTTGGGCAAGTTGCTTAACTTCTCTAAGCACCACCTTTTGTAAAATACTGCCTTAACAAAGCAGGAACTACCTCCTGGGGAGTTGGGAGATTTCAGTGAAATAATGCATGAAAGGCCCTTGGCTCAGAGTTTTGCATCAAGTAAAGCTCTTCATAAAGGTTGCCTAATATTATTAGTATTAATTGAATTTGTTGATGATCATGCTAGGACCCAGTTTCTGTGAGCATTTTCTCCTTCTCCCTGCAGGCCTTTGTCACATATTAACGAGGCCATCTAGTGCTCTGACATAGAGCTTGACAAAACCTCATCAATGTCTAGGCCAGGCCCATAGTGCCTGGGCACCAAGTTCAAGCGAGGCCTTCCAGGCAGGCAGCATTCCTCATTGTGGCATGGAGTGTTTTTCTTTTACCAAAATATGGCTCCTCAGAGAGCTTTTCTTTGCCTGGCATTTCTTGCTTATATTCTACAGTGTTCCTTAAAAAATATCTAACAGTTTTTAAGGGCTACCATGCGTTGTGGCACTTTTTAAAGGTCAGGGATATTTGGAAAATTAATTTTTTAAACCCTAAGTAACCTTAAATAGGCAAATGTAACATTTAATTTAGCTATAAAATTTTTAAGGCATAATATAGTTTTTGGTCTGAATGTTATACTCATGTGACAAAAGGATTATTTGCCTCTTTATGGTCAATATATTTGCCTCTAATACCCCAATAATTTATTATGTAAAAAATAACTTACTGAATGCAATCTATATAATTTATTATGTGCCATAGATCTGAACACCTATTTTCCTAAGAAAATGCATCTTATTGTCCTGTGTATTTTGTTAATTACAAAGAGATCTTCTTTTGACCAAGAATTTAAACCTAGGGCATAAAACAGGGGAAAAGGAGCTTCTTATTTTTCTTTATAAGAAAGTCAATGTTGCAGATATAATATTCACTTCCTTTAAGGGGACAATAGCTCTTGACAAGAAGAAAGGTGGTTTGACAAAGAACTATCTGCTCCAAATGTGTTTAAAAAACCCAAACAAACAGACTTAATAGCAGAATTCAACTGCTGCATCAAATATATGGGGAGATATTTATAGTGATATTTACAAGGAAATCTGTAAACTGATGAGTGGAATATCCTTGAGCCTTGTGTCAGTAAACAAAAAATGAATGTTATGCTTTCAAAAGTATATATTTCACTTGGTTAGAAACAAAGTCAATACCATATGATCTCACCTTTAACAGGAATCTAATCAACAAAACAAACAAACAAGCAAAATATAACCAAAGACACTGAAATTGAGAACAGGCTGACAGTGACCAGAGGGGAGAGGGGAGGGAATTTCAGGGGAAAAGGGGAAGGGTTTGCAGGAACAAGTATAAAGGACACATGGACAAAAACAATGGACACATGAGGCTGGAAATGGGAGGGAGGTGGGGAGGGCTGGGGGAGTGGGCTAGGTTGTGGGTAAAAGGCAGAAAACTGTACTTGAACAACAATTAAAATAAAAAAACTGATTTTAGCATAAAAAAGAAACAAAGTCAAGTTTCTGAAAGATTTCTCTTTAATGGGCAGAACTGTACACACTGAAGTAAAATAAAAGCTGTACTGTGGTAGTTGCCTATTGCTATGGGCCGTATTTGTGCATCACCTCCTCACCTTCCTCCCATCCCCCACACACCCAAATGTTGAAGCCCTAACCTCCACTGTGTTGGTACTTGGAGATGAGGCCTTTGGGAGGTAATTAGGTTAGATGAGGTCACGAGAGTAGGGCCCTTCTAGTGGCATTAGTGCCCTTCTAAGAAGAAAGATCAGAGAGCTTGCTTGCTGTTTCTGCCATGTGTGGACACAGCAAGAAGGAGGCCATCTACAAGCCAGGGAGAGAACTCTCACTAGAACCCAACTATGCTGCACCCTGATCTTGGACTTCCAACCTACAGAACTGTGAGCAATAAATTGAAATTTCTGTTGTTTAAGCCACTCACTCTCTGGCATTTTGTTACGACAGCTCAAGCTGACTAATACACCAATAACCTTTCCAAACCATGTTTCTCTTTTAATGACAAATGTTTTCACATGGACTAGTATTTGCTTTGAAACCATCCAATGACCTGGGTGCCCTTTGTTCTGGCTTTGAGGTCACCTTTTGAACCTGAGAACAGATTTGGCTCCCCCAGTTTGGATCTCTGTCCTTGTACCTTAAACATGGCCTGGTGCTTTCTATCTGGCTCTCTCATCCCAAAACCAAGCCCAGCCCAGTCTCTCGTCCCCCTCTTCAGCGTAACCCCCAGGTGAAGGGTCAAATGATCAGTCACGTATCAGGCACCATCAAAGTAAAATAAAACATAAGAAACATGGCATGATAGACCAAACATCAAACCTAAATTTACAGACAGAGAAAGAAGGGAGAGCTGCAGAGGGAAGAGAAAAAAGAGAGAACATTCATTAAACATCTCTATGTGCCAGGCACTGAGCCAAAGACTTTTATTTAATTAAATAAATAATTTGTTTCATTTAATTCCACAACCCTGAGAAGATGCCACTGTTATCACCTTTTCACCTGTTAAACAGCTTGTCTAAAGGTTTTGCCTTAGGTGGTAAATGTGAGACTGTGCGGGAGCAGACAACAGTTTTGTGGGGCTAGAGAGGATATGGTTGTTGTGTGAGTGGATCTAGATGTTAAGAGGGAATAGGAAGGAAAGCTTCCTTCCTAGATTTCACCCTGACATCCAGGTTCACCCTTATGTATCTAGGCTCTTCCTACTGCCCCAGGCTGGGTTGGCTCATTGTTGACTCTGTAACCCAGGGAAGAGAATGTCACCACTCTGAGGCTGCAATATCTTATATTGAATATGGGAAATACACAGTTACTTGTTATACCATTTCAGAGGTTTATTGACAGGATTTGGTATGTTGATCTACAGGAATGAAATTCATGTAGGGGAAGAAAAGCCATACAGGTTCAGTTCAACACCTTGTTATAGTTGCTACTGCAAAGAGGTTTTAATCCAGCTAAGGGGACTTGACATAAACCATATGATAATGACCTACCTGTGACTGCATTGTTAATCACTTGAATGATCCCAAGTCCTCTGTCCTGCTGGGATCCACCCCCACCCTGTACTTTAATATTTAAATAAAATTGTCTTGAACCCACCCATTTTCCATAGAATGAAAATAATCACCATCACTCCCAGTGTAGCAGCTAACTCCTGCTTTGGCTTCTGAACACCCAGCTTCCCATAAGGACTCCTCAAGGACACCTCAACCCTAGAGTTATTTTTGCATCAGCTTCTGTACCTCCTACTTCTGCCACGTGGGATTGGGTGTCCGGAGAGCAACAAAAGCCCTGCTCAGCCAAGGTTCGGGGCCCAGAATTTGGAGACTGCCTCCTCTGGGTCCGCACGTGTAATAAAGCCTCACTCTATTACCCCAAATCGCGCCAGAGTCATTATTTTCCGAATTATTTTCCGTAACACCAGTATTTCTGAAAATTCTTGGGGCCTCTCTCCTGGTTGTCTCTGGCTCTGTTAGTACACTTTGGCTGACTTCTCTAACTTGGCTGCATGGATGTCTATCTATATCTATATCTACATCTACATCTACATCTACATCTATATCTATCTATCTATATCTATTCTATATCATCTCACTGCCCCTGCTCCATGGCAGCCCTGGACAACACCTAGCTTCCTGAATTCCCCACATACTACTAACACCAAGCTTTACATGCAGCAGATTTTACTGAAGACTTGAGGAAAGGAGGGTGAAATTGAAGTCCAGGACAGAAAATGTTAACTGTCATTTTCTTTAATTGCCTCTTGGCCTTTCACCTCTGAAAAGACCTCACTGGTCTGGTCTTTACTTGGAGCCCCAGTGACCACCATATTGCTCCATTTCTTTCCCTTCTCCTTCCCTTTTCTACTTGCTCCTCCTAAGATGGTCCAATAATTCCTGCTCTATTACTTATGCAGGACAAGATAGCCACGCCTATTGAATGCTTACTTTGCACCAGGCACCATGCTAAGTGTTGTATACTCCTCAAGTAACTGACATTCTCACTTTCCATTGCTCCAGACATCAGGGCTCCTACCTAGTAGTTTTAATTTTTTTCAACAAATAATTTTTTCATTATTTCTGTGTGATAGTGGCTGGGGTCTCTGCTGTAATGGAGCTTCATACCCAAAATCCAATCAAGATAATTTGTGGGAAAAAATCACCAAACCAACCCCCAAAATGACTTCCGGTCAAGATAGAGGCATAGGTAGATACATTTTGCCTCCTTGCAGAACCAAAAGAAGGACAACAACAAATTTAGAAGCAAAAAAAAAACAAAAAAACAAAAACAAAAACAAAAAAACCCCAACAACAAAACCCTAACCAGAACTGTCAGAAAATTGAACTGTGTGAAAGTCTGAACAACCAAGGAGTTAAAGAAACACTCATCCAGACCTGTAGGAGGGGCAGAGACAGGCAGCTGCCAGGGCAGAGAGGACATCAGGCAAGGTGGAGGCTAGAGGACTGGGTGGGGTAGGCGGTGGCTTGCGGTCCCACATTTGTGTACAGATAAACTGGGAGGAACAACTGGGGAGTGAGACACACTGTGCAATCCAGGGTTCTAGCCCAGGGAAATAAAGCCTCAAAACCCTTGACTGAAAAAATCTATGGGGATTGCTGCAGCGGGAGAAACTCCCAGCCTCACAGGAGAGTTCACGGGAGAGACCCACAGGGTCCTAGAATATGCAAAAAACCACCCATATGGGAATCAGCACCAGAAGGGCTGAATTTGCTGTGGGTAATGGGGAAGTGGCTGAAAGCCAGCTGAGAGCTTTGAGAAGTGGCATTGCTCCCTCATAGATCCCTCCCCCACATACAGCACCACAACAGTGATGTGGGTTGCCCCGCCCTGGTAAATACCTAAGGCTGTGCCTCTTACTATGTAACAGGTGTGCTGAAACAAAGAAATATGGCCCAAATGGAAGAACAGGTCAAAACTCCAGAAAAAGAGCTAAGCGATGACCTATCAGATGCCTATCAGGCAGCCAACCTATCAGTTGCAGAGTTCAAAACACTAGTAATCAGAATGCTCACAGAAATCGTTGACTATAGTTGCAAGACAGAGGAAAAAGTGAAGGCTATGCAAAGTGAAATAAAGGAAAATATGCAGGGAACCAACAGTGAAGGAAACCAGGACTCAGATCAATGACTTGGAGCAGAAGGAAGAAAAAAACATTCAACCAGAACAGAATGAAGAAACAATAATTCAAAAAATGAGGATGGGCTTAGGAACTTCTGGTACTACTTTAAACATTCCAACATCCAAATCATAGGGGTGCCAGAAGGAGAAGAGGAAGAGCAAGAAATTGAAAAGTTATTTGAACAAATAATAAAGGAGAACTTCCCCAATCTGGCAAAGGAAATAGACTTCTAGGAAGTCCAGAAAGCTCAGAGAGTTCCAAAGAAGTTGAACCCAAGGAGAAACACACCAAGGCACATCATAATTACATTAGCCAAGATTAAAATGAAGGAGAGAATCTTAAAAGCAGCAACAGAAAAAGAGAGCGTTACGTATGAAGGAGTTCCCATAAGACTATCAGCTGATTTCTCAAAAGAAACCTTACAGGCAAGAAGGGGCTGGAAAGAAGTATTCCAAGTCATAAAAGACAAAGACCTATATCCACGACTACTCTATCCAACAAAGCTATCATTTAGAATGGAAGGGCAGATAAAGTGCTTCCCAGATAAGGTCAAGTTAAAGGAGTTCATCATCACCAAGCCCTTATTATATGAAATGTTAAAGGGACTTATCTAAGAAAAAGAAGTTGATCAAAACTATGAACAGTAAAATGACAACAAACTCACAACTATCAACAATTGAACCTAAAAAAACCCAAACTAAACAAACAACTAGAATCAGGAACAGAATCACAGAAATGGAGATCACATGGAGGGTTACCAGCAGGGAGGGAGGCAGGGAGAGAATGGGAGAACAGGTACAGGGAATAAGTATAAATGGTAGGTACAAAACAGACAGGGGGATGTTAAGAATAGTATGGGAAATGGAGAAGCCAAAAAACTTGTATTTATGACCCATGGGCATGAAATAAGGGGAGGAATATAGGTGGGAGGGGGTGCTCAGGGCGTAGGGGAATAAAGCAGAGGAAAATATGGGACAACTGCAATAGCACAATCAATAAAATATACTTAAAAGAAAAAACACCCTGGTTGGTGTGGCTCAGTGGATTGAGTGCTAGCCTATGAACTCAAAGGTCATGGGTTCTATTCCCAGTCAGGGCACATGCCTGGGTTGCCAGCCAGACCCCCAGCTGAGGGCACAGGAAAGGCATCTGGTCGATATTTCTCTCACACACATGGATGTTCATCTCCCTCTCTTTCTCCCTCCCTTCTCCTCTAAAAATAAGTAAATAAAATCTTAAAAAAAACTCCACAATTCTCAAAGAAGAATAATGCTGCCACTTTTATACAAAAGTTTTTTCCTCCGGACTACAATATGAGAACATTTTGACAAAAAGCATTATCAGAGAAAAATATAAAGGGTGCCAAATGATTGACACACAGGTAGCTCAGGCAAAAAAAGAGGACAGTGAGTTCACTGGATACTTAAATGGAATCCAAAGGCTTTCAGAAAAAGAGGAAGTCATCTGAGCTGGCTCTTACAGGATGAGTGTTATGAGAACAGGAGGAGGGGGAAGGAGGCATAGGAGGCTGGGCCAGGATGAAAAATAGAGAGTTGGGGTTGAGAGCAAGGGCTTTGGGCTCAGGCATAATTCTGTCATTTGCTCACTTTGGTATTTGGCAAATTGCTTCATCTAAGTCTGAGTTTCCTCATCTAGAAAACTGGGATAGCAACAGTATCTTCCTCAAGGGTATGTGGTCAGGATTAAATGAGAATATGTGTGAAATGCATTTCAGTGACAAATATGGTAAGTGAACAATATAGCTTTAAAAAAGCAAAGGATCTGTATTGGAAACTTTACACTTCAGCTATTAAATTTTTTGGTGCACCTTACCATTTATACAAATGTTTTTCCTTTCACTTTTGTTGTAATTTAATTATTTGGGAATGAGGTCACTGTGCCCATGGAGTCTCTGACTCTAAATCTTTCCAATCCTGCCTGGAAAGTAAAAAAACAAGGAGAGATAAACCCTGAAATGCTTAATAACAAATAGGATTACTTCTTATCACTTATTTCCGAAAGAAGAGTAGAATTTCATCAATGGAATAAGGTTAGAGCATCATGGGGGAGGGTCAGGTTTGGGGAACCAACAACACTTGTCTTAGACTTTGTCCACCTAGCAATTTAGCCATTGATAATTATTAGCCAACTCTAAATCAAAGAGCGATACTAGAGGTCAGGCTTTTCTAATTAGAATACAAGTCAAAAGGCTCCCAAGAAGTTCAGCAAACAGAGAATAAAGATTCTAATATACAGTATGACTAATTGTGGGAAGTGGCTTTTGATGCAAAGTCTCTAGAACACAAACATGCTGGCGGGCCTTGCTGGGTTCTCCACATGTCTCATCCATTCCCATCACAAAGCCAAGACAGCTCATCCACCTGCTCCCTGACATGTAGGCCCTTAGTGCGGTCAGCCTCCATCACCAGCTCTGCTCTGCAAGGATGAAGCGACCCCCACGGTGGTCCTGGAGCCTATTTTCCCAGAGCTCTATCACAGCTTTCTCAGACGAAGCACTGCAGAGTTAAGCAGAGGAAGATATTGGAAATGGAGAGGAAGGTGCCTGAAGGAGAGACAGAGAAAAGAGAGGGAGGGAGCTGGAGTCAGAGAGACAGAAATTAAGAGGGATGTAAAAGCAGAGGGCAGGAAAAAGATAGAAATCCCTAATGGCAGTGCAGACAGGTTATAAATCCTTAGGACTCACTATATTCTCATTCTGTTTTCTGTGATCAGATAACATTTCTTTGATTTTTCCATTAGGGATTTTTAGAAACTCTTTGCTGAAAAAGCAGGTTGTCTAGCACATGGTCCCTGAATTGGCCAAGCACAGTGCTGTAGTATGGATGGGTATTCATGATCTACCTTCTCTATTTCCACACCCTTCACACAATCAGTGTCTCATTACTCTAAAAGGAATCTGAGTTGGGCCAAAGCTAGAGAGAAAAATACCTTAAGGTTCTTTAAAAAAAAAAAAAGAGAGAGATTTAATTTATTTATTTTTAGAGGGGAAGGGAGGGAGATAGAGAGGGAGAAAACCATCAATGTGCATCTCTGTGCCCCCTACTGGGGACCTGGCTCACAACCCAAGCATGTGCCCTGAAGGACCTTAAGGTTCTTGAAGGCAAAATTGAAAAAGCATCAGGATTCCATGAGAAGTGGAAAACATTTCTTAAAATAAACTATAATTGGACGCCTAAGACATTATAAAAATAATGGGGTTCTTGGAAAACACTTATTATCACCACCCCTTTAAACCATTTTAATTGCCCCCAGTAGTTCAAATGGCTTGGTATTCAGGGTCAACTCTATTCAACTCTATTCAAATGTGAGATTTGAGGAAATGTGTATTTAAATTCTTCCCTTTGCATTCTACTACATCAATGCCTTTTTTTCCTCCTTCACAAGCTCTTCCCTGCAGGAACTTCCCTTCCGGTGAGCAGGAACGGAGGTCTTAGCTCTAACTAGCTCTAACGCAAACTCTGTACCTAGCTCTAATACATGCTTAACTCCAACTCTCCTTCAAGTGAGGGAAAGTGCCAATGGGAGGGAGTGAAAGAAAGAGACAAGTGAGAATAAGGATTGCTTTACTTAGGGTAGGAGGTGGCATCTGAGAAGATAACAGAAAATTCTTGTTTAGAACATATTTGTGCTGGGACATCAGTGGGTCATCTAAAAGGAAACGACCTTCAGGTTTCTGGGAAGATAGGAGTGGGAGGAGACTTCTCAGGGCCAGTGTTAGAGAAAGGGATTGGATATCGTCTCCGCAAAGTAGAGGTGTGTGATAGGTTGTTGGGTTCAATGAGGGCCTGAGTACGTGGCCAGCAGAGCACAGAGTCCTTATGCCATGCCCACCAGGTCACCGCCTGTGGTTTGACTTACGATACCTATAATCAAGGCACTTATGGTTAACCAGAACATGTTAAAGGTTCGTTTTTGCTCTAAAAATCTATATGACTCTACAAGATTAACCTGCTCCACACCGCTAGATAACAGCTATTTTATGACCTGGCTGGCGCCAAGGCAAGATGAAATTGAGCAAGGGAGGAACAAGAGGGCCTCCAACTACTTCTCCTTGGTACATTGATCTCTTTAGCGATCTTCTCGGAAGAAAGATAATTTCCTAATCTTTGTTCTTGCTTAGCAGATAACAAGATAATCCATCCAACATTAGCTCAGCCACTGATGAAAAAGTTGGATTTTCACTTTGTTGGTTCTCTACCTTTCCTCTTAATTCATTTTCCTCTGGGCATTTCCCCTAGTTAGAGGGAACAAAGGCCTTAACTCTAGCATAAGTGCTCTACCTAGCTTTATCACATGCTTAGCTTCATTTTAAACAAATTTTCAGTATTTTCTCCAGAGGTAGCTAAACAGCATTAGCTGCATTAACACTGGTGGACCCAACCAGTATTAAGGCATTCCCAAAGCTCAAGAAGGGGTCACGTGTGGAAGTGTGTCAGGAGTGTCAGAAAGATCCAGGTGTTCAGAGAGATCTAGGTCCTTCCCTTAGAGCAGGTCTTCTGTCTTAGATAATAGATTTTAGACCATATGTGTGTATATATGAGTATATGCTTCTTTTGTATTTCATAGATTTTGATGTTTTCCTTTTCATTCAATTAAAATGTTTTCTACTTTCCCTTATAACTTCTTTGACTTACGGGTTACTTACGAGTATCTTTTAATTTCCAAATATTTGGGGCCTTTCAAGATTTTTTTGTTAATAATTCCTAGCTTGATATTTTTATCATCTTAGAATATATTTTGTACAATTTCAACTATTTTAAATATTCCAAGGGTTTGGGGTTTTTTTTGGCCCAGAATGTGGTCTATCTTGGTGAATGTTCTATATATACCTAAAGTCAGTGCATATTCTGCTCTTGGTGGATGAAATGTTTCAAAAATGCCAGTTAGGTCAAGTAAATTAATAATGTTGTTTAGGTCTTGTATTTCCTCATGTATTTTCTGTCTGCCTGTCCTATCAATTACTGAGAGAAGAGTATTAAACTCTCTAAATACAATTATGTATTTGTCTATTTCTCCTTTCAATTTTGTTGGCTTTTGCCTTATATCCTTTGAAGCTACATTGTTTAGTCCAGATACATTCGGGATTGCTGAACATTTTTAGTGAATTTACTCTTTTCCATTAATGTAGCATTTTTCTTTATCTCTAGCAATATTGATTTTTTCTGAAGCCTACTTTTTCTGATATTAATATAGATACTCCAGGGTTTTTCTTTTTGGTGTTTCTGTAAAATCTTACTTTTCATCCTTCTATTTTCATTTTATGTTTTTATATTTAAAATGAGTTCCTTACAGACAGCATACAATTGGGTCTTGCTTTTATTTTTTAAATCCAACCCAGCAATCTATGTTTTTTGATGTGTTTAGACTATTTATATTTAATATAATTATTGATGTGGTTTGATTAAAATCTACCATCTCACTAGATCTTTTCTGTTTGTTTCATTTGTTTATTTTTCTGCCTTCTTTTGGATTATTGATTACTTTTATTTAATTTCCACAATTGGCTAATTATTTAACCTCTAAAGTTTTTTAGTGGTTGCCATAGGGTTTGCAGTTTACATCATTAAAGATCAGATTCTACATCTAAATAATATCACAGAGCTTCATACAAAGTAAGAAGACTTTACCACAGTATACTCTGCATTTGTTCCTTTGACTTTTGGATTGATTTTCGGATATTAAACCATCCTTGTATCTCTGAAATAAATCACACTTGATCATGGTGGATGATCCTTTTAATGTATTGTTGAATTTGGTTTGCTAATATTTTGTTGAGAAGTTTTGCATCTATGTTCATCAGAGATATTGGCCTGTAATTTTCTTTTTTGTGTTGTCCTTGCCTGGTTTTGATATTAGGATAATGTTGAGGGCCCCCCTCAAGCTCATAAATGAGTTTGGAAGGCATGGGCTCTTGAAGAGATAGTCCTTAGTTCACCCTCAGCCCTGCAGGTCTTGTGCGCGTGAGCCCAGCTGTTCTTCAAGGCCTGATGTTTGTGGCCTTGTCTTAAAAGTTGGGGTGCCCAATGTGGAGTACAAACCCTTCATTCCTGAGGGAGAATCTTCAGGTTTTGAGTTTTTTTTTCCTGATGGTAGGTTGCCATGCCAGGGGGTGGGTGGGGTTGAGAGTGAGATTTATGATGGGATTGTGTCTCAGCTTCCATGTGTTTTCCCTCTTTGCCTGATGTGAAGGGATTGCCCCACCAGTTTTTAGGTTTTTTTTTTTTTTTTTTTTTTTCCCAGATGAAGTTGTTCCATATATAGCTATAGATTCAGTGTGTCTGTGGTAGGAAATGAGCTCAGTTTCTTCCTTTGTTACCATCTTGAATCGGAACCCCTTTGGTGCTGAATTTTAATTTCTAGAATGTGCATTTACTTTTTTATAGATTTAATTGTCTTTTCAAAAATCTCTATCTTTTTATCTATTTTGTCCACCTTTCCTCCTATTTTTTGAAAAAAATAATTATATTTATTTTAAATTCCTTGATATTTCCAATACCTGAGTCATTTAAGAATTTGTTTCTCTTATCTGTTTTTTTCTCATGGTTGTGGTCATTTGGTCTTATTTTTAAAAGATGCCTTGCAATTTTTAAATTAGTTGCTGGGCATTATAACTATAAATCTGTGGCGGCTCTGGAGATGTTCCATATACTTGAAGAGTGTTAGCATTTCTTTTATTAAAAGTGTCAGGTAAAAATGGATCAACTTCATCTTGTTGAGACTTTGCTTTATTCCTGTTATTTTGCTTTGTGTTTCCTCTAGAGCATAGATTTTATTGCTAAGGTATGTCTCTTATTACTGGGTTATGGCCCTTTTAGGGTCTCAGTAGAAAGCCTGATGTGTTTATGAAGGTCTACATCCAGTGGGGCCTGAAATTAACACTTAACCTCTCCAGCACCACACAGCTGCTGCATTTTCCCCCCTGAGTTTCTTGGTGTCTTGTTTTGAACATATACAACTTTTAAGTTGGCCAATGATTTCAAAACATGGTTACAGGTTTTTTTAATATTTTTGGTTCTCTCTCTCTTTTTTAATGATTTTCCTCTCAAATTGCAGCCATTTGGGCTGCCCCAAAGTCCATCCTCTCTTCGACCTCATAAGACTTCTCGGGTATCATTTCTCTGCATTGTGATTTGGTTTCCATCAGTAAACAAATGGATTAAAAAAACTATGGTACATTTACACAATGGAATTCTATACAGCAGAAAGAAAGAAGGAGCCCCTACCCTTTGCTACAGCATGGATGGAACTGGAGAGCATTATGCTAAGCGAAATAAGCCAGGAGGTGAAAGACAAATACCATATGATCTCACCTTTAACAGGAACCTAATCAACAGAACAAACAAACAAGCATAATATAACCAAAGACACTGAAATAGAGAACAGGCTGACAGTGTCCAGAGGGGAGAAGGGAGGGAATTTTAGGGGAATTTCAGGGGAAAAGAGGAAGGGCTTACAGGAACAAGTATAAAGGACACATGGACAAAAACTAAGGGGGGTTGGAAATGGGAGGGAGGTGGGGAGGGCTGGGTGAGTGGGCTGGGATGGGAGTAAAAGACAGAGAACTGTACTTGAACAACAATTAAAATAAAATTTGGGAAAAAAAACATAAAAAAAAAAGAAAAAGAAAATGTCCTCAGAAAAAGAGCTAGTATAAAGGCAGAACTCAACTGTGTTTTCCTTCTGTCAAAGATCATAGACCCTCAATCCCTTTGTCCCTTGGTCACTTTGAAATGCTTTCAAACTGTTGGTTTGTATACTTTGTGTAGGCTTTTTTGTTGTTTTCAACAGGAGGGTTAAAGACAAGCTACTTCAATAAGACCAATGCGGTATTGCCTGCTTCTCTCTAGTTTTGCCTGCTCCTACTAGTAATCAAGGGATAGGTTAAGGCAGGGGTTAAAATCTTATATTATTTATACTCTACTTATTTCCCAGGTGGGTTTGTGGTAGGCCACTTATTTTCTTTGGGGGTAAACCCCAGGTGCTTTAGCTTCCATGGCAAATGAGCAGAGCTAGCCTCTAATCCTGGCTCTACCCTACCTAGCTGTATGACTTCAGACAAATTGTTTATCTTTTTGAGTCTAGTTTTCTTTGTACCTAATGCAGGATTAGTAGCTGACTTGCTTACAAGAATTTTATGAGGATAAACAGTGAAAGTAGAGAAAAGTCTTTTGAAAGACTGTCAAAGGCTGCAGAAACAGAGGCATCTCTTATTTAAATTTTCACCCCACAGTCCATAAGTAGCACAAAACTGGAAATGAAGATCCCAAGATCTGCATTTGGCTTAGTCACTAACTAGATGTTGACTCTGGATAAATCACTTCATTCTTCCTGATCTGTAATTTGAGAGAGCTTATCAAACTATAGTTAATAAGACAAAAAGAAAACACTGAAGCAATGAAGCCCAAGTCTGTTGGTAAACCCACAGTTAATTGAAGGAAGGTACCTGCCAGATCAATTCTCTTCCTCTTGGCAGTTGGGTTATGTCAATAATACCTGCATTTAAAAGAAATGTGGATCCCTTGGACAAGTGAGATGAGTGCTGTAGCCTGCACTTAGATGAACATGGATTGTTATGCCTTCTACAGGAAAAGGAAGAGGGAAGAGGGAGGGTGAGAGAAGAGAGAGATGTGCTCACTGGCATCACTGCACCCGGACCGAATGCCGGATGTCAGGATCTGTGTCTATCATTGCGCTTATGCCTGCCCCCAGAACTGGTGATCATCTAAGGTAAAAATAAAACCCAGAGATTAAGTGTGAGTTAGGATGAGTAAAATAGACTTCACAGCCACAATGAAATGACAGTCAGATATCACTGAGTATCCTGCCAGTGGGGGCTGTGTTCACCTTAGGGCAGCCTAGACTTCCTGTGAGGAGTTGCTAGTTTTTGATTCTTGAAGCCTAAAGCTAGGCAGAGTGGAGAGCGACTGAAAGGGTAAGATTTGAGCCTCACAGGAAGGTGCAGCACTGCTGGCCTGCACCCTCTGTTCTAAGACTCCCGTCAGAAACTGGAAAAAAGAGACCTCGTAGGCTGGTTAATTGATTTTGATGTATTGGTTGGAAACTTCATCTACTTGATAGCAAATGTCTAGATCATAAACTTAACATTTAATGATTCAGGTATTTTGAAATAATCATATTTTTGCCGTAATGTAAACATAAATTTATGGAATCCCCTTCTTCCTCTGTAGTCTGTTAACAGCTCCTGCAGTGCTTAGCAGCTATGTGTATTTTCTTTCTTGCTAAAAATAATATTTTAACTTCCCCCAAAAATATCAGACTGAAAAATGTCTGTAAATTTCCTGAATTATTACAATAATAGTCCACAGCTATAAGGTCGCATGCTGTTTTTCAAATTCTTTTTCTATATTAAATTACATAATTTTCATAATTTGTCATAATGATCTTGTGAAATAGCACTAAGCAATTAATCTAAGAAATAGGTAGGGCAGAAATAACAGAATTGGGCCCAGAGAAGTGAAATGAGTTGCTCTTTGTCACAGAATATGACACACATTTATTCTGCAGGGCTTTTATGGATGTGTGTGTATGTATTTCACTTATTCAACAACTATTTGTTGATTGCCTAATATTATGGCAGGCCTTGAGGCTGGGGATACAGTGGTGAACAGGACAGCCTGTGCTTGAGGAGATCACAGTCTAATGGGAGACATGTAAACGTTTAGAGAACCACATCTCCTGTAGAGTTCTACAACAGCATGTTGCAGCAGGAGTATAGGGGAAGAGGTCCTAAGTCTCATCTGCAAGGGGGACAAAGAAGAAAGCTTCAGTGAAGAGGGTGGCCATGTAACAGACACCTGAAGGAGGTGTAGGAATTTATTCGGCAGATAAATAGGGCAGCGTGTTCGAGTCAGAAAGAACAACATCCACACGCTTGCACAGGCGCAAGGGAACAGTGTGTCTTTAGGGCACAACAGGCAGCTAAGTATTACTGGAGGGTAGGAGTAGGCAGAAACTAGATGATTTTGAACAGTTTGGAAGAATCCTCTTTCCCCTTCCATACACTCTCCCTGTGCCCCATCAATCACCAAGTCTTATAGACTTGTCTCCTTCTAATGCAACTTTGCTACTGCTTTGGTTAGAGCCCCATCATGTCTGACTTACACTACTGTTTTTGTCTCCTGGCCGGTGTCCCATCCTCAATGTGCATCCTTCCAATCTGCCCTCCTCCTGCCTCCCCATTTGGTTCTGAATAAGCCCAAATTTTGAGCCTGGCTTACAGAGCCCCCCTCCTCTCATACCTGACTGCATCTCCAGACTTATTTCTGGATAGACCACTCCCCTTCCACTCACATTTCCCCCCTTCATTCCTTAACTAATTTCTTACTTCGTTTTGTCCTTTTTTAATTCCTCAAAAATTCCTCTCCATTTTTTAGCTAATTGTTGCAGCTCCTTAGAGGGCTCCTTAGGGAAGGCACACCTTTGTGACTTTGTTTAAGTTTTTCTCTCTGCTGGCATATCTTCTTCCTTCTCCATCATTGATCCTCTACTTTCCTTTCAAGACTTTCCAGACTCAGGGCAAATGTTACTGACTTCGCGAACCTTTCTGACACATCTGTGTTCCCTTAATGGTCTGTAAGTTCCTTCACAGCTGAGACAATGTCTCATTCAGCTTTGTGTCTTCAGCACCCAACACAGTGCCTGGGTGGTAATCAGTACTCAATAAATATTTGTTGAATGGATTAATAAAGGACTTCCTAGAAATCATTTGGCATTGAATCCTGTATAGCCCTACTTTCTGGGTTTCTTTTCCCCCAACTAGTAATTGTCTTTCCCGTACAAAAAGCTAAGTTTTCTGAAGGCAGAAACCTTTCTCTTACTTTCTTTTACATGCTCCCCAGTGCTTAGTCCAGTGCTGGCCAAATGCTTCTGCTCATATGCCTGTTAGGAGTTTCTGCAGACTTCTTACATCTGACCCTGCAAATTAGTGAACATGCATGTCTGTTTAACTTGAGAGCTGCGCACAGAGGAGGGCCCTAGACAGAAGAGCCAATCACAGGAAAGCCAGTTCCACCCTGTCCTTTCAGAGTCTATCCATGTGACTGACCCCAACTCTGCCTGTGCTTACAGGAAGAAGGATTAAATCCTGAGGGAACCAGGATCTTTTGGGGCTGAATTTTCCTTTCCATCCTTGGAACCCTTCAAGCTGGTGTAAGAAAGGGTGTTTGGGGAGGGCAGTAACCTGTTTACCAAATTTCTTAATTGATCACATTTAGACCAAATTTAGGTTGTTCTCTGCCTATGGAAATTCCTATTTTACACAACAAAAATCTGTTTGTATGTGTTTAATGAAATTATATTTAAATGCTTGAAGAGATCACATACTGAAAAAAGCAACTGCATGGGGAAGGAAATTTTCTGCCAAGAAACACCTCAGAATGAGTTTATAAATTTGAAATTTTGTTTATTAGGATTGCTTAGAGTTAAACTCAAATGTTGCTTTAGTTTCTTGATTCTCTCATTTTGTTTCAAAACTTTATTTGGGATAATTAGCATTCATGCTGACTATCCTAAGTGTAGGTTTCTTTTATTTGACTAATGAGGAGCTCTCTTAAGATCCTCCAAAACCAATTTTGTGCTACAATAGAGTCAGGAACTTGAAAGCCTGTTAATCTTTGTTTTCTCAGCAATATGTTGGGGTCTGGGGCCTCCCCAGGACTCTGTCTCCCTTTCTGCTTCCTTCTTACCTGGCACAGCTCACAGGGCTCTGCCAGGCTGACAGGAATGGTAGCCCTCCAAGTCTTCCTTCACAGGACCTAGTAGTGTCCTTTTTAGTCTAAGACCTGGGGGCCTGGTTCAACCACTGATTCATTTCAATTCCTCCTGCCCTTTATTTCTCTCCTCCTTATTAACTCTTCTTTACCTATTCATAATAGGACACAGAAGTCTATATTTCATTATTTATTATATTAAAATTTTGCTTCCAATATTCCCAATTTTCAGTTCTTGAAGAAATCAACTAAACCTCTAAACATTTTTAGCCTTGTTTTTCCTATGGGTAACTAGCCCTAAAAGTTCTCCCTAGCCCGACATTACAGAATGACCAGTCTTTCAGCCTTGCCCCTGAATTTGTTTTTCAGTTGGGGAGAACAGGAGATGGAGGAAACAAATGGAAGAGAGGCCACTGCTCTGTCCACAGTGGGGACTGGCATAGAGAGCCCAGAGCTGGAGCCCAGGGTAATCCACCGGTTTAGTTTCTGTGGAGCTTTGTGGTTGGCTGCATGGCCTCATGGTAGGGTCTCTGGCTGCTCAAAATCCCCATGAACCCTGGCAAGTCCCTATGACTGACCGCACCTCTACCTGTGCTTATAGGAAGAAGGATTAAGTCCTGAGGAAACCAGCAGGACTGAAGAACAAGGACAAAACCTTGGGGATGTGCTTGCGCTCTCCATGCACCAGAGGTACAGGTGTTCTGGAATGGGTTCAGTTAGGACCTAAGGAGCGAGGGTATGTTAAATGTGGCTAGTGGACTCAGAAGAGGGCAAAATTGCCCCATTGTCAGGGAGCTCATGATCTTATTGTGATGCTAAGACTCAGAGCCACCTGGTGTTACCATATGCACATCTATATTTATATGTAATTGTTACATAATCTTTGTGCTGTAAGTAATGGGAGGTGGTCAGACTGACAACAGAGATAACAATGATGAGAATAATAACAGCTACCATTTATTGAGTACTTACTATTGTGCAGAATGCCTTATGTAATTAATTTAGTTTTCACAGCAACGTGTGGGTACTAATTTTATTCCCTATGTTTTCAATTAGAAAACTGAGGCTTAGAAATGAACTTAGCCATATCATTGAAAGAAGAAAAAGCTCTTCAGGAATACTCAGATTTGGGGATGGGGAGAAAAACAATCAGATTAAAAAGAAGGCAGAGAGGGACCATCATGAGGGATAATAGTGAAAGTAAAGAAATACCATCTTGAAAGTCAAAAGAGAAGGAAGTGTCAAGAATGAAGGCACAATTCATAATGTTTTCTGAAACAGAGGTCAAGGAAGGAGAAGTGAGAAAAATCTTTGAATTTGATCGTGGGTTTGGTTCCAGAAGTAATGTCTAAGACATTTGTTTAGGGAAAATGGGTCAGATGAAAGCCATGCTGCATGGTGTGGAAACAGTCTAGATATTTATAAAAACGTGCAGAAGTCATACATTGAGAAGCTTAAATGAGGCTATTGAATAGTTTCTAAAGCTAATATGATCCAGAGCAGCTCCCAAACAAAAGTTTATTTTTGTGTGTTTTTTAAAATTTATTTTAAAGAATTAACAGAAAATGAGCTTAAAAGTTTTTTAATTCTATTTTCTTCTCCAGAAATTCACTTCTGTATACAAATTGATATATATATCAACATGGGCATGTGGGGATAAATTAGAGAAGTTAAATCCCAAGACACTTTTATAGTAAAATTGACAAAATTTAGTGATTAACTAAAGGCCAACCATTTTCAGTACGTACACTCAGACCTGTTTTTATCCTTACTCCTGTTCTTGGTTCCTCAGAAAATCCTTAATCTGATCCTGCAGTGCAAACTGTTTTTAGCTTCTCTTTCTTTGTGTAGCTATCTGAATTTAGCCATGTATACATATATAGGCACATCGTATCTTATCCATTCATCCACTGATGGGCACTCGACTGTTTCCCTGTCTTGGCTATCATGAATAATGTTGAAATAAGTGTGGGAGTGCATACATCTCACCAACATTTTGTTTTAATTTCTTGTGGGTCCTGTGGGTATATAAACAGAAGTGAAATTGTTGGATCATATGGGATCTATTTTTAATTTACTGAAGAACCTCCATATTGTTTTCCATAGTGGTTGAACCAATTTACATTCTCACCAAGAGAGTACAAGGGTTTCCCTTTTTTCCACATCTTTGCCAACACCAGTCATATCTCATGTCTTCTTGACCATAGCTATTCTAACTGGTGTGAGGTGATAGCTCATTGTGGTTTGGCTTTGCATTTCTCTGATGATTACTGATAGTGAGCATCTTTTTATGTACCTGTTGGCCATTTGGATATCTTGTTTGGAAAAAGGTCTGATTGGTGCCTATGGCCATTTTTTAATAAGATGGTTTGTTTTTTCTTATTGAGTTGTATGAGTTCTTTATATATTTTTTAAGCTGGGATGACAGTGAAGAGCTCAGATTCTGAAGTGGGACTGCCTGAGTTTGTCTTTACTCTTTACAGCTTCCATTCCCTTGGGAAAGCTACTTAACCTCTGTTTTCCAGCTTTTACATCTATGAAATGGGAATGATAATAATGAACAACCTCAAGAATTCTTAGGAGGAGTCAATGAATTACTATTGGTAAAGTTCTCAGAAAGTGCACATAAAGAGCACTTAAAGCACATAAAGAGCACTACATAAATGCTCATTAAGTCAAACTTCAATAGTCTTACCTGTTGGGCATCTGCTCTCAGGCCCTGACCATCCAGGGATTCTTGATGTTTTCCTCCCAGTCTGTCAATGCATATCTGATTGGCTATTCAGAGTTATGGGTTTGTGTGGTGTTTGGGAAGGTATGGTCAAAACTGCCTCTTAGAAGAAAAAGCCCTTTTCTGAATCTGGAAGCTGAGCAATGCCTTGTCCCTAGGAAACAGGAAAGGAATAGGTCTCAGGAGTCTCTCCCTGATGTGAGCAGTGTCTACTTCTGTGGTAGAAGATTACCTAGAATATTGCCCGTCTAGGCTGGGTAGGGTTATTCTGACCTACTGCCCATTGGCACGGTTCCATCTGTTCTTTCTGGCATTGCCGGAAAACTACCTAATGTTCTCCTGGCTGAATAATTTTCCTTATTGATTAAGAGAAAATTCTTCCTCAGGCCAGGTAATCTAAGTTCTAGAATTGGTATAAATGAGAGGGAGTAAGTTTTATGTCTTAATTTTTGGGTTCTCCTTAGGAGGAGCCTACAACCTTTCACCAGGGTGAGACGTTTCTGCAAAACACATGTCAGCTTGTTCAAGAAGATTCTACTGTACCTGTTGTGTTTAGGTGAGGTATTGAGAATTCCTGGAAGTGAGAGACGTAATTGTTTTAGAAAACTGACCTTGTGTCAAGACATTTCTAGGTGGGATGCCACTTTATTCACAAACTGATCCAAAGGGCTATTTGATGTATAGATTTTAATGCTGGCTTTGTAGTTTAACTACATTTATTAAGTTGCATTTCCAGGGTAAGTAAAATCTGAGCAGAAATTATCTTTCAAAATTGTTTGATAGACTTAAATATTTCAGAGAATTTGGGCTTGTCTCTAGTTTGGTGTCTTGATTCAATGCAGGGCATGGTTTTTGCAGTCTTTACAAGAGAATCTTATAGTGTACATAACTTATTTGCTGGTTTGCTAGTAAGACCAATGATATAAAATATTTTTTTAAATATAGCAAACTTCTATTTAAAATATACTGTCAGTGATATATAGGACTTTGACATCAATATTAGAAGCAGCTGGTATGATGAGAACAAAAATTTTATTTGGAGTTCAGCGAAGGAGCTATGGGGTGAGGACTATATGGCTGCACATGAAGTTCTCATTTAACATTGTCAATAGGTTCTGTCACTTTAAATGGAATGCAGTATAATGAACCAATTTTACTAGAGGCTAACTGATGTAAATAAGAGTTAAGTTCCTATGGCATCTCATCCACATTATAATGAAAGACATCCTTAGACAACTTGTTATGCATCCTAGTAGTAGCCTTGTTTATGTAGTTTTGCTCAAGAGGAAAGATGAAAATCACTGGAAGTATAAAGTTTTAGGAAAGATGACTTTTGGAGTATCTAATGGTGGATCCTGATCAAATCTACTTCAAGGGAAAAAAATTTTATCAGAGTAAATTCAAGGGAGTTCATTAAAGACAAGTGAAAACATGTAACATTCAAACTAAGTTGGATACTCCTTGGGTATCCTCAAGAAGGAAACAGCCACCTAGCGTGGCCTTGAGAAATGCAGCTTAGTTGGGGGCTGGATAGCAATGTAGATGGAGGGTTTTTCTTGCTTGAAGTCCCAGACATTCATGATTAGAGCTTCATTTGCCTCTGGCGAGCTCCAACTTGCTCATCCTTACTCTGCACCTTCTCCTTTTAGCTTATGCAGCCTACTTCCTGGCAGCCTGCATCTTGGATTCCCAAAGGGCACTGGCCTTAATTGTCCTCACCTGTTTGGTACTCTTGGTCCTGGTTCATCACTTTCTGAAACCATTCTTTGGTAAAAAATTAACAAGATGTTTGAAGCCATTTGAAAACACCTGTCTGCAGCGTTGGATGAAATGGTGAGTTAGAAGAAGAATCTCAATACTCCTGGCCCCCAAACTCGTCCCAAACTGAGTCTGCTTCCCTTTTTCTCCTATGACAGTTCCTGAGCTGTTTCTCAGACCCTCACCTATGCTTTTCAAAATCAATGCTCGGAGAGCAAATAGCAACAGGCCTCTGAGTACTGGACTTCATTTTCTTGTAGCCTCGCATATCAATCAACATTGCTAAGGGGTAAGATGGGTTAAGTTTCAGAAAAGAGTTTCAGTCTGTTTATTGTCAGGGTCTGCAACAGAAATAAGAAAACTGTACTCCTATGCAATGAAGTAATCAAAACAAAGAGGCTTATAGCTGCATGAAGCTATCAAATTGATCTGATGGCCATTTTACTTCTAGTCTCTCAGACTTCCTGCACCTGTTGGTGTCTTTGACACTTCCTTAGAGTATAATCAGTAAACTTCCTGTTCAGTGAGTACTAAAGTGGATCCTACAGCGGCCACAGCTCATCTAACTAGCTGTATAGCATGCACATGTCCTTCAATCACAAGCCTGGAGTGACAGATTAACTTTCAGACTATAGAGTTCCTCTTTTCTGCCTGTTCTTCAACAGATGCAAAGAAAATAGGTGTTAAGAATGTTCACAACAGCTATTATTTGGAGAAATGCATGAGAGTACAACCTCAATTTTGGATCATTGATTTATTTGACACTGAGGAGACAAAGCTAAAATGACTTTATTTATTAGCAGGGCAGATTCTGGAAGCCAGATTTTATTCACCTTAAATGAGAAGAGCTCACAGTAAGAACAGCTCCAAAATTCAACCCTGATTTACAGTGCATTTTGTCATTGTTGTTGTTCCTGAGCCATCTCAATGGACAATGTGTTCTTTTTGTTTTGCTTTCATTTCATGTGCACTTTCCTTCCTAATTCTTTTTAAATGACTTCACACTCAGACATGAGGAATCCAGTCTCTGCATTTATCAAGCATTTGGTACATCAAGGGACCATAAAACCATAGGGGTTGATTTGTGGCTTAGCCTTTACTCTTGCCCTTGGAGTGGTTGGAAATCGGGTGAGGATTCCTGGGGACCATGCATTCATTTCCTCCTTTTAAAAATATTTTGGTTATTCATTAGTACCAGCTTAAAGAATGAGTCTTTGTTTCACATCTTACTGATGTGGAAGCTTTGAGGAAGGGAGGCCATGTGATCTGCATCCTCATCTTGGACTCTTTAAACTTAATTCTGTGAGTAAGAGAACTGAAGAGAGAGCTGCTAGATAGGAAACTGCCAGATGAATGTTTCTCAAGATAGGTCTCTATGTCTAATCTACTGAGTTATTTCACTTACCCTTGGGGTTAACTTCTATTTTTTAGAGGTAAGATTATTTGTTATTCTTATTGAGTTGATGACATGATACTGGCATTCTCTCTTCAGGGTGTTCACTGGAGTCTGCCTGGTTGGCCTTATCCTGTGGCTGGCCCTGGACACAGCCCAAAGGCCAGAGCAGCTGACATCCTTGGCAGGAATCTTTCTGATCATCCTCATCCTCTTTGCTTGCTCCAAACACCACAGTGCAGTGAGTTTGGGGGATGCAGGGTGGGCCAAAGGCCGTGTATTACTGATTACAAAGTACATGTGTCAAATATTGATTACAAAGGTAAAACTAAGTTCTTTACAATCTCTGGAATTTGCTTTTTTGATGCTTTCACTCCTAAGAAAAGTTTTAAAGTTCTCAAAGGCCCTAGACCACTTATTTTCATACAATAAATTATAATCCATTAGTGAGCCTTGATATGAAATTTGTGGATCTAGGCCAGTGTAAAAAGACAAAGGAAAAAAAAAGGATAGAAAGAAAATAGAATACAACAGGGAATCAGATTGCATTGTGCATAGTAATATTGAAGTATTGGATTTGATGCTTTTATTTGTATATCTGTATGTATGTGCATATGCCATCTAATCTGTAGACAGTTTTATAAATCAGATGGACATATGTGGGTCTTTACTTATTACTGCCTTGTTTCCTCCTGTTCCCCACTCCATCTTACCCCATGTTTCAGGATAACATCCTGGGTTAGTTTCACCCTCAGTATATGTACCCATATTTAAAACTCCAACCAGGTAATGGGCAAGTAGGATTTAGAACTCACATTGAAATAATGTTCTTGTTGGTCCCAGGTGTCCTGGAGGGCAGTGCTTTGGGGCCTGGGTCTTCAGTTTGTCTTCGGGATCTTGGTCATCAGAACTGATCCTGGATTTAACACATTTCAATGGCTGGGAAACCAGATTCAGGTATGAGAAGTCGAATGAGAGGGCTCTGCTCTTTTAGAACCCTAGAGAAAGGAGATTTGGGGGAAGCCTGCAGCGATTGGACTATGTCTTGATGATGATGGTGGCAGATCTGGTGGGAAAGGAAAAAGTATCCTGGGGTACCACTTATCATATGAATAAAGAGAACTGAACTGCTGAGTCTTCTGTCATTTAGTGAGCAGCTCTTGGGGATATGGGCTGCCCCCAGGTTGTCAAAGGGAGGCCAACTTCAGAAATAGAAGTAGGACCTAATCATGCATGAGGCTGATTGCATATTCCTCCATATACTCCCTGGCTTCACTCTTGTTCACTCTCTCTCTCTCTCTCTCTCCTTACAGATTTTCCTGAACTACACTGTGGCTGGCTCCAGTTTTGTCTTTGGGGATATGCTGGTCAAGGATGTCTTTGCTTTTCAGGTCATATCTGTTTTGAAGGCAGGAATAAGGGTCACTGTGGGGAGAGGGATAAAGCAGAGGATGCAAATGTATGTCCAAGAGATCGGCCAGTCTCTATACCAGTTTGAGCCTAAGAAGAGGATTTTATCCCATCAGCAGAAGGAACAGCACCAGTCTCTCATCCTTTGATCATTTCCATACTGAAACTGGAAGAAAATATGAGTGGGGGAGAAGGGCTCAGAAAAATATCTCCTGTGGCTTGGTACTAATGGGATAATAGATATATGATACATTTAAAATTTATTCCTAAAGTAGCTTGTGTTGAAGTATCCACTGAGTATCTACACTGTATGAGCTGCTCTTGTGAGGCTGAGAGCTTAATTTAGAGTCTAAAAGGCAGTCTGTTTATGGCACACACATTCACACAGCAGTCTGCCCTCACCGACGAGGGATGCATTCCAAGACCCCCAGTGGGGGGATGCCTGAAACTGCAGGTAGCACCAGACCCTATGTAGACTATGTTTTTTTCCCCATATATGTACCTACATACCTTTGATTAAGTTTAATTTAGAAATTAGGCAATTTCACAGATAGAAGATTCATTCTTACCATAGATCTTAGCAACCTTAGCGTACATTTTTTCCTTATTAAGCTGAGAATGTTCACTTTTTCTCTCAAAGAAAGCACTTTACAGGTTGTCTTTGGCATATTCAAATTGCCAGGATCACAACTCTTGTGCTTTGCGGCCATTGAGTAAACAAGGGTGACCAGAACACATGCGCTGAGACACTGTGATGGTCTTCCTGACAACCTAGATGGCTGCTAAGTGACTAATGGGCTGGTGGGGAGTGTGTAGACTAGACAAAGGGATTGTTCCTGTCCCAAGCAGGACAGAGAAGGACAGCATGAGAGTCCATCACACTATTCATAATGGCACACAATTTAAAATCTATGAATTGTTTACTTTGAGAATTTTCCTTTATATATTTTCTAACCATGGTTGACTGTAACTGATACCATGGAAAGTGGAACTGTCAATAAGAGGGACCACTGTAATATCTCATTAGTTGCCTGTCATTGTCTTTACAGGCCTTACCGATAATCATTTTCTTTGGATGTGTGATGTCCATTCTCTACTACCTGGGCTTTGTGCAGTGGGTAGTTCAGAAGGTGAGTCATTCTCCTACACCACTCAGGAGGTGGGCCTTCATCTTGTGACCTGTCAAGAAGCATGAAAATGACACTTAATTTGGAAAAATGCTCCTATGTAAGATCTAGATGTTAGAACCAATGTAAAAAGGTTGAAACTAACCTTTCAAGCATGCCTGACATCACGAAGTCAGGCCCAGGCTCTAGGCTGGCTGAGGGGCAGACCAGGAAGAGAAAATGGGCTGGACAGCCATTTCATACTGACTTTTAATCTACACATTCTGGAAGCCAAGACTCCTGAGTTCTGGTCCAGGCTCTGTTTGTAACTTGCTCTGTGGCTTTGGGCTTGTCACTCCACTTCTCTAGGTCTTAGTTTCCTTAGCAGCAAAATGGGCATGAGGGGTTTGCTGGGTACTCTCCAAGATTCCTGCTAATGTTAATGGTTTATGCTTTGTATCCCTGTAGATTGCCTGGTTTTTGCAAATCACCATGGGCACCACAGCCACAGAGACGCTGGCTGTAGCAGGAAACATCTTTGTGGGTATGGTAAGTACCCTGAGGCCTTCTGCTCTTTTCTTTATTTTTTAAAAAGATTTTATTTACTTATTTTTAGAAAGAGGGGAGGGGTGGGGGAAAGACAAGGAGAGAAACATCAACGTGTGGTTGTCTCTTGTGTGCCTCCTATTGGGGACCTGGCTCGCAACCCACACATGAGCCCTCACTGGGAATCGAACCAGGGACCCTTTGGTTTGCAGGCTGGTGCTCAATCCACTAAGCCACACAAGCCAGGGCTGCTCTTTTTTCCTGAGGAACAAATAGTGTGGAGGAAAACAGGTTGAGAAAAGTGTTTTCCTTCTGAAAAGTCAAATAAATGAACTGTACGGGCAGCCAGTCAGTGATGAAACAAAACTTACATGTTCAAAGGAAACTCAGTTCATTGCTTTTACCCTCATGTGTAAGAATACTTAGATGGGCCTATTTAGTTTGGACATCTTTAATGAACAATGCAACTTTAAAAATTTTTTTAATTGATTTAAGAAATCGAGAGAGATTGAGCTTTGTTGTTCAACTTATGTATGTATTCATTGGTTGATACCTGTATGTGTCCTGACTGGAGATTGAACCCACATCCTTGGCATATTGGGATGATGCTCTGACCAAATAAGCTACTTGGCCAGGGCCAATCCAATGACTTAACACAGGAATTTAGGGAAACATCCTGATCCAAATTTAATCTGCCTTCAGGGTCTATGAAGGATATCTGCTCTATGTTCTTGTTTCTCTTGTGATCCTTGTTTTCCAGGGTCTCTACGGAGCTAATAGCTTGCCTTTCTCAGTGCTAACACCAAGGCTCTTGCCCATAATACATTGTTTGATACATTTATATGGAATAGGTGTTCCATATGTGCTATTGACTGATTAGTTCAATGTTAGGGACAATGGCTTGTCAAATTGAAAAGGAGTTAGTATTGAGGTCTTTCTCTCTCAAGGCCTTAGTTGGATTAACTATTTCTGAAATGTTTTCTGAGTACTTCTGCGTACTCCCATCATAGCATTCTACATTTTACTGAAATTATCCATAATCAGCTTAGTGTTTAATGCTAGACTATAAGCTCCTAAGAGTAAAACTCTGCCTTATCCATATTAATATCCCTAGTACAAGACTAGGCACATAATTGTCACTCATTAAATGACATTCTCTTAGGTTGATGCTAAATACAGTTTACAGAGTTGGATCTTCATAATTTCATCAAATTTTCACAAATATTTCTTTTGATTCTTTCATCAACATTGGGCTTTAATAATCTATTTTGCATTTCATTTAATGAGTACTTTTTAAGCTACTAATTTGTACTCAGGAAGTGCACGATAGTTCATATGGTCATTCATTAAGTACATCAGGTCCTTGAAGAATGTCTGGACAAAAAGTATTTCATTCGTCCCTCCACACCTGGCTTATTTCACTTAGCATAATGCTCTCCAGTTCCATCCATGTTGTCACAAAGGGTAGGAGCTCCTTCTTTCTCTCTGCTGCATAGTATTCCATTTATGATCTCACCTTTAACTGGAACATAATCAACAAAAGAAAAGAGCACACAAAATATAACCAGAGACATTGAAATTAAGAACAATCTAACAATAACCAGAGGGGAGGAGGGAGAGGACAATGGGGGGAAGGGTTTTCAGGAACTACTGTAAGGAACACATTGACAAAACCAAGGGGGAGGGGTGGAATCAGGGGAGGGAGGGAGGTTTGGCTGGGGCAGGGGGGAGTGATGGGAGGAAAATGCAGACAACTATAATTGAACAACAATAAAATAATTAAAAAAAGTATTTCATTCACTTTGTTATCTTATAAAGTTGATGAGATATCAGAGGACCTTAACTCTTATTTATATCAATTAGTTTATGGTAAAACTGGTTTCATTATACATTGTTTTGCTTGAAGTTGCAGAACCTATCAAAGTTAAGTGAAGAATTATTGTGTATGATTTTAGACATGGAGAACATACCAAAAAATATATACCATTTCCCTTCCATAGCATTTTAAAATCTAAACAAATGAGACAAACAAGTATGAAAACAGATGAGAACAATGTCAGCCGGGGTATGATAAGGTACCAGAGAGAGTGAGGCAGACACTGGGAGGGCCTAAGAGCAGCACTTTGTGCTGGAAGTGCACTCACACTAGAGGGATGTGTCCCTGGGGTGGGAGTGGCCACTTTGGGGCGGGGTGTCACACGCTCTTGAATCTGACTTGCTTCTCCTTCTTCATAGACAGAGGCACCTCTGCTCATCCGTCCGTATCTTGCAGACATGACACTCTCTGAAGTCCATGCAGTGATGACTGGTGGGTTTGCCACCATATCAGGCACTGTGTTGGGAGCCTTCATATCCTTTGGGGTAGGCATAGTCTGATCACTCCTGGGTGAGCCCATGTCTGGGTTCTGCAGATGCTGATTCCTAAGTCTACCCTTACAGATCGAAGCATCATCCTTGATTTCTGCATCTGTGATGGCTGCCCCTTCTGCTCTTGCCTTGTCAAAGTTGGTACATCCAGAAGTGGAGGAATCCAAGTTCAAGAATAAGGAGAGTGTAAAATTATCCCATGGGTAAGTCCATATAATTGGGGAGATGGTGAGGTCAGGTGCAGACTCAAGTGTAGTGCTGTGATGGCAGAGGCTTCAAGTCTCCTGGAGGAGGAGTAATCTGATACCATATCCCCTCTTGTCTACCTCTGCCTCTAGCTAATTCTGCTGATTTTGTTTGTTTGTTTCATCCTCCACCTGCCTCTGTCTTCTGCATACCAGTATCCTCTGTCCTTGGTGTCAGTGCAATTTCATGGCAATTAAATCTGATAGTGCTTCAGTGTACTTTCTACCAAAAGGGTCACCATCACCTCTCAAGCTGGTCTGGCACCCTCTCCTGCACTCCTGCACAGAGGGAAAGTGGGATTTCTCTTCTGTGAGGGGCTGAGACTAAATTCAGAAACCATATCTTTCTCCTATGCCCAACAACCACAGGAAAGAGAAGAACATCCTAGAGGCTGCCAGCAGTGGAGCCACAGATGCCATAAGCCTTGCTGCTAATGTAGCAGCCAACCTGATTGCCTTTTTGGCAGTGTTGGCCTTCATCAATGCCACCCTCTCCTGGCTAGGGGAATTGGTAGACATACAAGGGCTCACTTTTCAGGTAAAGAATTACATTTGTTGGGCTGTTCCTCTGAAGTATGTTTAAGTAGTCCTTGAAATGTGCATGCCCTCCTGACCCACAGTGAGCTAAAAGAGAATGTGGATAGAAGGGTGGAAGAGACTGAGTTAAATCTCCAGAGAAAGTCCTTGTGTCTTGACCTGTGTTATTTGTTCTTTCTTTTTCCTGGGGTATCTCTTTCTTTTCACCTAGGTGATTTGCTCCTACATCCTAAGGCCCATGGTTTTCATGATGGGTGTAGAGTGGACAGATTGTCCAATGGTGGCTGAGATGGTGGGGATCAAGTTCTTCACAAACGAGTTTGTGGCCTACCAGCAACTATCTCAATACAAGAACAAACGTCTCTCTGGAGTGGAAGAGTGGGTCGGAGGCAAGAAACAGTGGATTTCTGTAGGTGACAATCCAGAAAAGCATAAATTGTCTGTGGGCAGACAGAAAGTGTTACACCAAAGTTTCTTTCCCACCCATGGACCCCTTTCCAGTGTCCCAGCCTAACCACAAAGCCAGCATAATGCTGTGCTTAGCTCTGGTGCCCCAGCTGCCCTGAGGTCTGTGTGCTATTCCTCTCCTGCACTCTGACCCAACTTCTATCTATAAGGGACTTCTTATTCATGGGCTTCAACAAGAAGAGTGTTGGACAAAGAGGCCCATAGTGGTTTCCATATCCTTATTCCTGTGATAACTGAGAAAATGATTATTTTCTGAGCATCTTTTCCATGTGCCTTAGGGTAGTGTGGACAAGGTTGGAGGTTCCATGTTCTTTGGAACTTCTATCATGATTATGTGATTGCATATATGGAACTGTGTTTGTTTACTTATTTATTTTTGTTTTGCCTAGGTGAGAGCTGAAATCATTACAACATTTTCACTCTGTGGATTTGCCAATCTTAGTTCTATAGGAATCACACTGGGAAGCTTGAGTGAGTTCATTCATTTTTTCAATTACGCTATAAGCCAGCCGGATCCCAGCTTCTGTAGTAGGCAGTCCTGGTGCTCCAGTACAAGTTGAGACCAGATGGAGAAACTGATGTGAAAGGAGCCCTCTCAGGCACAGTTAATTTGGAATTAAGGCAACCATGCTACCTGGGTGTACATGGAGCCCAGACTGGGTTTACCATCTTGATTTCTGTTACTCTTTCTCCTTTCAATTGGAGGCCCAAAAGACCTATTTTATTTTATTTTCCTTTTGAGGAAAATAATGATATTACTTTTACTTTGCCATTAAATGGGCATAATGCATATATAAGTAAAGATATTTTGTTTTTTATTCAGTAGTGAAGGTACATTCTGAAATTAGGCTGCTCACCAGTTGTTTTCACACAAATTGCACAAGGAACCAAAAGACAAATAAAATCATCAGACACATAAGACATATACATAGTAAGAGCAAGTGGTGTGAAATGTTAGACTAAAAGCTACAAATCACCAGGTGTGGGAGAAGTGAGTATCTGAAGCAGACACATATATATTTGATTGCTGAAGATATTGCTGAATGTGGGTGATGACTGGATGACTACGAGAAAGTGGAGTTGTCCTTGAGGGCAGGGGCAGGGAAAATGACTAGCAGATTTGAAGAGTTTGAAAGATCCAAGTTAGAAATACAGTGTAAGAAATACAGCTCAGTGTGTCCATTTATTGTTACTCGTATTCTGTGGTAGAATCATTCAGTTGATTTATTTGGTAGCTGATTGAACAATTTAAAGGTGAAACAATTTCTTTTTGGTTTAATTTTTCCCTTTGTTAAATATCTGTCTGTACTGGTCTAGTTCCGAGGTCCTAACAATGTCTGATTCTGAGATTGCATCTAGTAGTGGGATGTGTGCATGTGACTAAGGCTTAGATGAATGTTGCCGTCCTTATCCCTCTGGCTCAAAACAGTCCATCTAATTCTGGTTCCAGATCTCAACTAGGGAACACCCAGGCATGTGTGCCTGTCTGGAGCAAACCAGAGCTTTGCTTGACCCAGATATCTTGGGAGAGTTCTTGGAACCACTGAGGCTAGGGTCAGACAAACATTCCTTGACCTGAGGAATGTCTGAGTTAGTGAACCCTCAGGACTAATGTATACACACTCTTCTTAGGGTACTGCTGGCTAGCCTCTGGTCTTAAAAAAAAAAAAAGAGCCTTTTTTTTAGTGGTTAAAAAAAAGCTATTCATCTGCACTTGTTCTCGTGCATTCTTCAGTAGGGGCCCATGGGAAATCCTGATTGGCTGATGAGAAAGAGATCAAGTTACTTTATTTTGTTGTCTGCAGCATCAATGGTACCCCACCGGAAGAGTGACTTGTCCAAGGTTGTGGTCAGTGCCCTCTTCACAGGAGTCTGTGTATCCCTTATCAGTGCCTGTGTGGCAGGTAGGTAACTCAGCTTAGTCTCTTGGCAGAAATCCCATACCTAGATCCTGATAAGATCTCTCTCAGAATATCAATTTAACCATCCATCTCACAGATGCATAGAAAAGGCACCCAATCTACAATGTTCTCAGTTTACACCCAAATTATTAAGAGCCTTCAGGAACATGTATGAATCTTCCCCTTAGTATCTCTGTCTCCTTTATCCAGGAATCCTCTATGTTCCCAGAGGAGCTGAAACTGACTGTGTCTCCTTCCTAAACGCAAGTTTCACCAATCGCACCTATGAGACCTATGTGTGCTGCAGACAGCTCTTTCAGAGGTGAGTGAGCATGAGGATCCCAGCCTCCTCCTCTTATATGCCATCCTCCACCCAGGAATCTTCTGGGCGCTGGGAGAAATAAGGTCTGAGAGTAATCATGGGAATGCTGAATAGAGTTTAAGAGAGAAGACGGGTATTTGTGGTGGACTAGATTTATGTTCTTTTCTCTTACCTTAGTATTTATTATCTCTAGTATAGACAAGTGACAGATTTTACCTGTATTGATGGGACACTGAGAAGTGGAAGGGCAGGGGAAGAAGAAAGGATATGTGACTTCCTTGACAAGAAACTGTATTGTGACTGGAATATTGTAGGTGAAGACTTGGCAGCACTCCTAAGTGGATAAAAAATTGTGGGTTTCTTCAGACAGAAATGATGACTGAAAGAGGACAAAGCTGAATCAATAAAATCATAATGCATTCATATAATGTAAAAATGAATCTATTTAGCAATTTCTGGGATATTATACCAGTAGTTTTCTGGTTCCTCGTGTAAGAAGCATGAAAGTCACCACTCCATTCTAACGAGTTAAAAACTAAACAATCTGAAAAAGCAATAATTTGTAGATTCATATGAGAAGTGAGGACTCAGGGCAAACCACTGCCCCCAACATTGGACAGACAGGTGAATACAAGGAGTCATGATTACTAGAACAGAAACTTGTGCCCTGGCTGGCATAGCTCAATGGATTGAGCATGGGCCTGTGAACCAAAGGGTCCCTGGTTTGATTCCCAGTCAGGGCACATGCCTGGGTTGTAGGCCAGGCCCCCAGTATGGGGTGCTCAAGAGGCAACCACACACTGATGTTTCTCTCCCTCTCTTTCTCCCCTTTCCCCACTCTCCAAAAGTAAATAAATAAAATCTTAAAAAAAAAAAAAAAGAAAGAAACTCATGAGTGGAAACTGCTGCAGAAACCTATGCAGGGATAGGAAAATCTGAAACTGTAATTGCTGGAGGCATAGTGAGGACAAGTCTGAATGTTTAAAAACTCAGGTGTGGGGCAATCATGGGGAGCACACCACACTTTTGTGAGTTTTACCTCCAGGAGATAAACCAGGTTCAAAAGAGTTCCTTTTCCCCTTCCCCTGTGCTTCTGGCTGGGTGAGGGGAAAAAGGGAACCATCTTAAAATACACCAGAATGCACTGAGGTTTTTTTTTTTTTTTTTTGGACCTGTGTTTTTGCTTATTTTAGGTAAGTACCAGGAGTAGAAATGTTGGGTGCTGAAGTAGATAAATGTATGATGAAATGTATGCCATTGGAAAGTTGGTCTGTAGAGCAGTAGAACTGTGTGGTCAAATAAATTCGCTTTATCAGGTGCTCCATTTGAGTCTTAGTTTTCTATGGGTTCTCTTCTCTTTTTGACTTTAAGTTTTCAACTGCAGATGACATGCAAAATTATATTACTTTCAGGTGTACAACCAGTGGTTAGACATTATATAACTTACTAAGAGATCATCCTGATAAATCTCATACCCACCTGACACCATACAATTATAACAGTATTGTCTATATTCCCTATGCTGTATTTTACATCCCTATAACTACCAATTCGTACTTCTTAATCTCTTTACCTTTTTCACCCATAACCCCAACACCCTCCCATATGGCAACTGTCAAAATGTTTTCTTACCTAAGATTCTGTTTCTCTTCTGCTTGTTTATTTTTTTTTAGATTCAATCATCGATAGACATGTATTTATTGCCATTTCATTACTAATATTTTTATCTTTTTTTTTTCTTAAAGAAGACCCTTTAACATCTTCTGTAATACTTGTTTGGTGGTGATGAACTCCTTTAGTTTTTTCTTGTCTGATAGCTTTGCTGCATAGAGTAACCTTGATTGTAGGTCCTTGCTTTTCACGACTTTGAATATTTCTTACCAATCCCTTCTGGCCTGCAAAATTTCTGTTGAGAAATCAGCTGCTGTTTTTTTTTAATTATATTTTATTGATTATGCTATTACAGTTGTCCCATTTTCCCCCTTCATTACCCTCCACCCTGCACACTCCCTCCCACCCACATTCCCCCTTTAGTTCATGCCCATGTGTCATAAGTTCTTTAGCTTCTACATTTCCCACACTATTCTTGCCCTCCCCCTGTCTATTTTCTACCTACCATCTATGCTACTTGTTCTATGTACCTTGCCCCCCTCTCTCCTCTTCCCATTCCCCTATTGCTAACCCTCCATGTGATCTCCATTTCTGTGTTTCTGCTCCTGTTGTAGTGGTTTGCTTAGTTGGCTTTTGTTTTAGGTCTGGTTGTTAATACCTGTGAGTTTGCTGTCTTTTTACTGTCATATTTTTTATCTTCTTTTTCTTAGATAAGTCCCTTTAACATTTCATATAATAAGGGCTTGGTGATGATGAACTCCTTGAACTTGACCTTTCTGAGAAGCACTTTATCTTCCCTTCCATTCTAAATGAAAGCTTTGCTGGATAGAGCAATCTTGGATGTAGGTCCTTGAGTTTCATGACTTGGAATACTTCTTTCCAGCACCTTCTTGCCTGTAAGGTCTCTTTTGAGAAATCAGCTGACAGTCTGATGGGAACTCCCTTGTAGGTAACTGTCCCCTTATCCCTTGCTGCTTCTAGAATTCTCTCCTTCATTTTAATCTTGGTTACTGTGCCTTGGTGTGTTCCTTCTTGGGTCCAACTTCTTTGGGACTCTCTGAGCTTCCTGGACTTCCTGGAAGTCTATTTCCTTTGCCAGATTGGGGAAGTTCTCCTTTATTATTTGTTCAAATAAGTTTTCCACTTGTTGCTCTTCTTCTTCCCCTTCTGGTACCCCTATAATTCGGATGTTGGGATGTTTAAAGATGTCCTGGAGGTTCCTAAGTCTCTCCTCATTTTTTTGGATTCTTGTTTCTTCCTTGTTTTTTTGTTTGGTTGTTTCTTTCTTCCTTCTGGTCCACTCCATTGATTTGAGTCCCAGTTTTCCTCCCATCTCTGTTGGTTCCCCATGCATCTTTCTTCATTTCACTTATTGTAGCCTTCATTTTTTCATCTAATTTGTGAGCAAAATCAACCAATTCTGTGAGCATCCTGATCATCAGGGTTTTGAATTGTGCATCTGATAGGTTGGCAATCTCTTCATCGCCTAGATAAATTGGCTCTGGGGCTTTGATTTGTTCTCCGGTTTGAGCCATTTTCATTTCTGGGTTTTTTGTTTTTGTTTGTTTTTTTGTTTTGGTCTAGTCGCGGCTGTTACGTAGTGAGGGGTGGAGCCTCAGGTGTTCCCCAGGGCGGGACAGCCCAGTAGCTGGGTAGTGATGCTGTACGTGGGGGTGGGGTCTGAGAGGAGACAATGGTGCTTGCTTTGCTCACTCTCAGATTCTAGTCCCTTTCACCACTTCCCCTTTTGCCTGGATTATCTGCGCGTGAATGTGGGACCACTCGGTCATCCAGCTGCCTTGTGCGGCCTCACTGGTTCTGCACAGTTGCCACCCTGTGCCCGGGGTCTGCTAGTCACTGTCTGTGCACCTGGGGGCTGCCAGCTGCTGCTGTCTGTGTGCCCGGTCTGCACCTCTGCTTTTTCCTGCCGCGATTCTGCCCCTCTTACCGGCCTGGATGAATCGTTGTTGGACTTCAAAACAGTTTGATTTTCTGAGTTCTGGTTGTTTTCTTGTTTCTAAATCTTTGTTGTCCTTAATTTTGGTTGTGAGAAGAGGCACAGTGTGTCTGCCTACGCCTCCATCTTGGCCGGAAGTCCAGCTGCTGTTTTATGGGAGCTCCCTTGTAAGTAACTAACTGCTTTTCTCTTGCTGATTTTAAGATTCTCTCTTTGTCTTTAACCTTTTGCATTTTAATTATGATGTGTCTTCATGTGGGTGTTTTTTGGGTTCTTCTTGTTTGGGACTCTCTGTGCTTCCTGGAGTTGCATGTCTATTTCCTTCACCAGGTTAGGGAAGTTTTTGTCATTTTTTCATATAGGTATTCAATTCCTGGCTCTCTCACTTCTTCTGGCAACCTCATGATGCAAATGTTGGTACATTTGAAGTTGTCCTAAAGGCTTTTTATGCTATCCTCATTTTTTTTGGATTCTTTTTTGTTTTTGTTTTTCTGACTGGGTGTTGTCTGTTTCATTGTTTTCTAAATCTCTGATTCGATCTTCTGCTTCATCTACTCCACTGTTGATTCCTTGTAATGCAGTCTTTATTTTAGTTAATGTATTCTTCATTTCTGGCTGATTATTTTTTATGTTTTCTGGTTCCCTTTTTATGTTTCCTCTTTGTTGAAGTTCTAAGTTCATCTACTTTTCATTTAAGTTCACTGAGCATTTTTATAACCAGTGTTTTGAACTCTGGATTTGATAGATTGCTTGCCTCCATTTTGTTTAGTTTCTTTTCCTAGAGTTTTGTTCTGTTATTTATTTTTTATTAAGATTATTTATTTATTTTTAGACAGAGGGAAAGGGGGAGAAAGAGAGGGAAACATCAGTGTGTGGTTGCATTCGCACGTCCCCTATTGGGGACCTAGCCCACAACCCGAGGCATGTGCCCTGACTGGGAATAGAACCAGTGACCCCTCGGTTCACAGACTGGCACTCAGTCCACTGAGCTACACCAGCCAGGGCATAGAGTTTTGTTCTGTTTTTTAATTGGGACATATTTCTTTGTCTCCTCATTTGGCAGCCCCCTGTGTTTGTTTCTATATGGTAGGAAGAGCTGCAAGTCTCCTGAACTTGGTAGAGTGGCTTTATGTAGTAGGTGTCCTGTAAGGTCCAGGGGCACAGCATCTCTGTTTACATGTGCTGGAAACTTCAGGTGCAACTCCCGCCATTCCTTGTGTGGGCTGTGTACACCTTCATGTTGTAGTTGAGCCTTGATTGCTGTTGGCGCATCAATGGTAGGCATTTATCACCAGGCTGAATGGCTGCAAGGACTGGCTGCAACCATCACAGAGAATCATCTGTTCAGGGCCCACTCCATGGACCAGTACTTACTTCAGCAGGGCTTTGGTGTCCGCTGAGTTCACTCCTTGAGTGTCTCACTTGTGGAGGTGGTTGGGTGGTGCTTTTTTTAAAAATATATATATTTTATTGATTATGCTATTACAGAAGTTGTCCCATTTCTCCCTCTTCATTCCCCTCCACCCTGCACAGCCCCTCCCACCCATATTCCCAGCCTTTAGTTCATGTCCATGTGTCATAAGTTCTTTAGCTTCTACATTTCCCACACTATTCTTGCCCTCCCCCTGTCTATTTTCTACCTACCATCTATGCTACTTATTCTCTGTACCTTTCCCCCTCTCTCTTCACCCCACTCCCCTGTTGCTAACCCTCCATGTGATCTCAATTTCTGTGTTTCTGTTCCTGTTCTGTTGTTTGCTTAGTTTGCTTTTGTTTTGGGTGTGGTTGTTAATATCTGTGAGTTTGCTGTCTTTTTACTGTCATATTTCTTTTTTTTTTTGGTCGTGGCTGTTATGTAGTGAGGGGCAGAGCCTTAGGTGTTCCTCAGGGCAAGGCAGCCCCCATTGCTGGGTAGTGATGCTGTATGTGGGGGTGGAGTCCAAGAGGGAACAATGGTGTTTGCTCCCCTCTCTCTTGGATTTCAGTCCCTTCTGCCACTTCCCCTTCACCTGGATTATCTGCGCGTGAATGTGGGACCACCTGATCAGCCAGCCGCCTTGTGTGGCCTCACTGGGTTTGTACCATTGCCACCCTGTGCCCGGGGTCTGCTAGTTGCCACCTATGCACCTGGGGTCTTCCGGCCACTGCTGCCTGTGCACCCGGGTCCACCAACCTCCACTTTCTCCTGCCGCGACTCCGCCCCTCTTACCGGTCTGGATCAATGGTTGTTGGACTTCCGTACAGTTCAATTTTCTATCAGTTCTGGTTGTTTTCTTGTTTCTAAATCTTTGTTGTCCTTAACTTTGGTTGTGCAAGGAGGCACAGTGTGTCCACCTACGCCTCCATCTTGGCCGGAAGTCTGTGTGGTGCTTTGATGTGGTCTGAAGTTGTTCATGGTTTTGCTGGTTTGGGGGACTCTAGGAGGTGTAGGCCAAGGTCAGCTGCTGCCTGTGTTCTGCCTGGGGCCACCTACCATGAGCTACAAAGCAATCTGCTGATGGCTGCTAATTTTACTTGGCTTGGAGATGTCCTGGAGGGGCCAAGCTGTGAACTAAGTCCAGCTGCCAATAGTGCTGTGTCTGGGGTCACTTAGTGGGAGGTACAAGGCATGCTGAAGCCATATACTTCTTGTTTGAGAGATTTTAGGAAAGTCTGAAGCATGAACCAAGATAGGCCATTTGTAAAAAAAGCCACTGGGAGAGCTTGGTTGGGCCTGAAAGATGGGTGGGGCAGGGCCTCAAGGAATCACCAGGGTGGGGATAACACTGTGAGCCAGGTTGATGGAGTCTCACATATGGCACCTGCTTGCAAGTTCTGTGTGTGTGTGTGTGTGTGTGTGTGCATGTGCATGTGCATGTGTGTGTTTCACAAAAGGAACAATGGACTCTGCCAACTCTGCTAGCTGTTCTGTCCAGGAGAAACTTGCTCCTTCAGTTCTCACTCTGATGCCAGACAATTCAGTTCTTCCACCTATGTCTCTGGTGCCTTTTGAGCTGCTGCCCCAGTGCTGTAGCTCAGAGCCAGTGAGTCTGAGTATATACATGCACTGGATATTTAAGAGGAACACCTGGGACTCCAGCCCTCCTTAGTCTCACTCAGCCACAATTCCCACTGCCAGATGTTATAGGGCCTACTCTTTCTGGTCCTGGAACTCTGGTCTGGAGGGCCTGGTGTGGGGCTGGGACCCCTTACTCCTCAAAGGAGACCTCTGCAGTTGAGATTGTCCTCCCAAATTTTATCCACCACACATGGGTGTGGGACCAGCCCTTTCCATATCTCTGCCCCTCCTACCAGTCTCAATGTGGCTTCTTCTTTATATCCTTAGTTCTAGGACTTTTGTTCAGCTAGATTTCAGGTGGATCTGAAAGATGGTTGTTCTGTAGTTTAGTTGTAGTTTTGATGTGGTTATAGGAAGATGTGAATACCGTGTTTATCTATGCTAAATTCTTGATAGGAAGACTGTGTTGTTTTCATTTTTTTTTCTTTTAACAAGAACTGCCCTCAGGGGCAACTAGTTAACCACAGTAAAACCAGCTAGGGTATTTTCAGAGCCTAAGTGACCTGAGAGAAGGGAAATACCCAACTTCAGCCCACTCTAGCCATCCTGTCCCAATTAGCAGGGAGGATAAAACTTGAGAAAAATTTACAAAGTTCACAGTCCTCACTAAAAGATTGAGACCTAAAGAGGAACAGGCTCACTAAAAGATTGAGACCTAGTCATAGCACTATAGCATACTTCCCCTCCTCCCACATCTTATTTCCACATCACATTACTAAAAGCCTATTTACAAGTTTCTTTTATGTGTACAACATGTCTGGCTATCAAAAAGAAATGCCAAGGCACACTAAAAGGCAAAATACATGATCTGAAAAGACAGCACAAGTATCAGAATTACACATGGTAAGGATGTTGGAATTAGTTAGTTTGGGAATTTTGAACAACTATGGTTAATATGCTAAAGGCTCTAATGGGTAAAGTAGACAGCATGTAAGAACAGAATATAAGCAGAGATATAGGAATCCTAAGAAAGAAACAAGGAGAAATTTTACAGATCAAAAAGTACTATAACAGAAATAAAGAATGCTTATTAGTAGACTGAACACAGTGGAGGAAAGAATCTCTGAGCTTGAAGATATATCAATAGAAACCATCAACTCTGAAAAGCAAAGAGAACAAAGACTGAAACAAACAAACAAACAAACAAAAACAGAATAGAAGATCCAAGGACTGTGTTATAACTACAAATACCAGAAGGAGAGTAAAGGAATAGAAAAAATATTTGAAACAATAATGACCCAGTATTTCCTCAAATTAATGTCAGATACCAAGCCACAGATCCAGGAACCTCAGAGAATACCAAGCAGGATAAATGCCAAGAAAAGTACACCTAAACATGTTTTCAAATTACAGAAAATCAGAGGTAAAGAAAAATACTGAAGAAGCCAGTAGGAAAAAAAGAGCATATATCATTAAGCTAAAAGAAGTAGTTAGCAAGATGGAAGCATAGGTGGACACGCTGTGCCTCCTTGTACAACCAAAGTTAAGGACAACAAAGATTTAGAAACAAGAAAACCAGAACTAACAGAAAATTGAACTGTACGGAAGTCTGACAACCATTGATCCAGACCGGTAAGAGGGGCAGAGTCATGGCAGGAAAAAGCGGAGGTTGGCAGACCCAGGTGCGCAGGTGGCAGCTAGCGGACCCTGGGTATGGGGTGGCAACGGTTCAGATCCAGTGAGGCCGTGCAAGGCGGCTGGCTGACCAGGTGGTCCTACATTCGCGCACAGATAATCCAGGTGAAAACGGGGAATGAGACAGACCTCGCAACCCAGGGCCCCAGTGCTGGGAAATAAAACCTGAAAACACCGATTGAAAACACTTGTGGGGGTTGAGGTGCCAGGAGAGACTCCCGGCCTCACAGGAGAGCTCGTTGGAGAGACCCATAGGGTCCTAGAATGCACACAAGCCCACCCACATGGAAATCAGCACCAGAAGGGCCCAATTTGCTAGTGGAAAGCAGTGGAAGGGACTAAAATACAAGAGAGTGGAGCAAGCGCCAATGTTCCCTCTAGGACCCCGCCCCCACATACAGCATTGCAACCCAGCAACTGGGCTGCCCCACCCTGGGAAACACCTAAGGCTCTGCCCCTCACTACATAACAGGCACAACCAGACAAAAAAACAAAACAAAACAAAACAAAAACAACAACAACAAAAAACCCAAAAATGGCTCAAACGGGAGAACAGATCAAAGCCCCAGAGCCAATTCATCTAAGCAACCAAGAGATAGCCAGCCTATCAGATACACAGTTCAAAGCACTGGTGATCAGGATGCTCACAGAACTGGTTGATTTGGCTCACAAATTAGATGAAAAAATGAAGGCTACACTGAGTGAAATGAAGGAAAACGCACAGGGAACCAATAGTGATGGGAGGAAAACTGGGACTCAAATCAATGGAGTGGACCAGAAGAAAGAAAGAAACAAACAAACAGAAAAGAATGAAGAAACAATAATTCAAAAAAATGAGGAGAGGCTTAGGAACCTCCAGGACATCTTTAAATATCCCAACATCTGAATTATAGGGGTACCAGAAGGGGAAGAGGAAGAGCAACAAGTGGAAAACTTATTTGAACAAATAATAAAGGAGAACTTCCCCAATCTGGCAAAGGAAATAGTCTTCCAGGAAGTCCAGGAAGCTCAGAGAGTCTCAAAGAAGTTGGACCCAAGGAGGAACACACCAAGGCACATCATCATTACATTACCCAAGATTAAAATGAAGAAGAGAATTCTAGAAGCAGCAAGGGATAAGGGGACAATCACCTACAAAGGAGTTCCCATCAGATTGTCAGCTGATTTCTCAAAAGAGACCTTACAGGCAAGAAGGGGCTGGAAAGAAGTATTCCAAGTCATGAAAGGCAAGGACCTACATCCAAGATTGCTCTATCCAGCAAAGCTGTCATTTAGAATGGAAGGGAATATAAAGCGCTTCTCAGATAAGGTCAAGTTAAAGGGGTTCATCATCACCAAGCCCTTATTATATGAAATGTTAAAGGGACTTATCTAACAAAAAGAAGATAAAAAATATGACAGTAAAAAGACAGCAAACTCACAGATATTAACAACCACAGCCAAAACAAAAGCAAACTAAGCAAACAACAGAACAGGAACAGAAACACAGAAATGGAGATCACATGGAGGGTCAGCAACAGGGGAGTGGGAGGAGGAGAGAAGGGGGAAAGGTACAGAGAATAAGTAGCATAGACGGTGGGTAGAAAATAGACAGGGGAGGGCAAGAATAGTGTGGGAAATGTAGAAGCTAAAGAACTTATGACACATGGACATGAACTAAAGGTGGGGAATATGGGTGGGAGGGGCTGTGCAGGGTGGAGGGGAATGAAGGGGGAAAATGGGACAAGTGTAATAGCATAATCAATAAAATACATTTAAAAAAGCTACTGAGAGTTTATCAAGCAGAAAAAAATGATGGGATATTTGTATTAAAGTGAATTTAACATGGTCATAGAGTTTGAAATGAAATTAGTGATTGGAAAAAAAAAAGAAGTACTTATAGGATACACAGAAAGAAAGAATGGAGGAATTAGAATGTTTGGTTCTGCCAAAGAAAAAGATGTGTGCAGTAGGGATATGTGGGTAAATGAAGAGAGTTCTGAAGACAATGAAAAGAGTTCTTAGAGATGAGGCTAGAATATCTTAAAGGGCCTTGTGCTAAATGCTAAGTAATATAGATTTGTGACTTACAGAATTCTGAACATTGACATAATATTTGTTTTAAAGATCATTCTTATAGCCTTTAATTGTTAGAGAGACCAATAAACACATTGGTGTAAGCGAGAAATGGTGACAGCTGATACTAAATGTTTATGAGGATGGAGATGCACTAGACCAAGGAGAATTAATAGGATTTGTCATTGCTAGATAGGATGGAAGAATGGGGTAAAAAAAGGAAAGGAGCCTGAAGTACTCTCTCCTTTCTGGCTTGGGCAAGTGCATCTAATGGGGGCCATTATTTCAGGATTAGTTCCAAGAATTTGAATAAAAGGGAGAGACTGTGGCTTAGTTTAATTCAGTTGGATATATTGACTTGGAGGTGCCTGTGGATCCTCACAAGCTGAGTGGGGTCTGAGGTTCAGGAGAGAAATCAAAGCTGGGGACATATTTGGAAGTTAAGCTAGTGATCTATCTGTTCACCATATAGGTAGATGTTCGGGTGCTAGCTGTATAACAGGTTTCAATGCCAAATTAACAGATATTACCCTCTTTATTTGGACATTTATATCAGAGTAGGCAACCAACATCTTTTTTTTTTAATAATCCTTTTATATACTATTAAAGGTGAGTTAGAAACTGGATAGACTGGCATAGTTTTGATTCCTATGTTCTTGTGGCAGTTCAATGGATTTCATTATGTAAGCATAATCTAAAATAAATGAATAAAGTGAAAATTGATGATTTTTGTTTAAAGATGAGTTGTCTTCTCATCACTAAAATTCACTGAAAAATTAATAGAATACTGTTTCCTGCTCACTTCTGCTTCCAAAGCTGCAACTGACTCTTTGTCTATAGTTACTTACTGAGTGTCAATAGCATTTAGAATCTGAAAGAGATCATGTATTTTTCCCAATTTATTTATACTAAATAAGACTTGGGTGACTCCAGACTGAGATGGCAATATAGGGGGCTTCAGAATTTCCCTTCTCCCAGCTGCACTGAATGTACAGCTGCATAGTAATCCTCTCTGAGAGAACCAGAAACTAGCTGAGTGACTCCTACACATTGGGTAACTGAGAAAATACCCACATTGAATTGGGTAGAAAAGGCTAAGACAAAATCTCACCATAAACCCCAGCCCTGGCACAGCATCCTGCATTTGAGGGAAATCCCAGAGGAGTAAAGGGTTTGACTACACATATAGGGCACAAACATTTTTTAAAAATCATATTTTATTGTTTATGTTATTCCAGTTATCCAAATTTTCACCTCTTACATACCCTCCACCTAGACTCCCCCCTTAGGCAATCCCCACAATGTTATCCATGTCCATAGGTCATGCATATATGTTTTCTGGCTACTCTATTCCCTATGCTGTCCTTTACACCCCCATGACTATTCTGTAACTACCAATTTGTACTTTTGATTCCCTTCACCATTTTTGTCCATTCCTCTGACCCTCCTCCCATCAAACAATCATCAAAATGTTCTCTGTGTCTCTAATTCTGTTTCTGCTCTGCTTGTTCATTAATTTTGTTCTTTAGATTCAATTGTTGATAGATATGTGTTTATTACCATTTAATTATTCATATTTTTAATCTTTTTCTTGTTAAAGGAGATGCTTTAACATTTCGTATGATATTGGTTTGGTGGTGATAAACTCTTTTATCTTCTTCTTGTCTGGGAAGCTCTTTATCTGTCTTTTGATTCTAAATAATAGCTTTGCTGGGTAAAGTACCCTTGGTTGTAGGTCCTTGCTTTTCATCACATTGAATATTTCCTGCCAATTACTTCTAGTCTGCAGTTTCTTTTGATAAATCAGCTGACAGTTTTATGGGAGTTCCCTTGTAGGTAACTAACTGCTTTTCTCTTGCTGCTTTTCAACTTTTGGCATTTTAATTATGATGTGTCTTGGTGTGGGTATCTTTGGGTTCATCCTATTTGGGACTCTGTGCTTTCTGGATTTGTATGTATATTTCCTTCACCTCTAAGGAAGTTTTCTATCCTTATTTTTTCATAGGTGTTCAATTCCTTGCTCTCTCTCTACTCCTTCCAGCACCCCCATAGTGCAGATGTTGGTGCACTTGAAGTTGTCCCAGAGGCTCCTTACACTATCCTAATTTTGGGTGTTTTTTTTTTCCTTTTTGCTGTTCCTTTTTTTTTTTTTTTACCTCCTTATATTCCAAATTGCTGATTTGACTCTTGGCTTTATCCAGTCTACTGTTGTTTCCCGTAAATTGTTCTTTATTTCATTTAGTGTATCCTTTGTTTCTGACTGGATCTTTTTTATGCTGTTGAGTTCCTCACTACATTCATTGGGCATCCTTGTAATCTGTGTTTTGAACTCTGCATCTAGATTGCTTGTCTCCATTTTTGTTTAGTTCTTTTTCTGGAGTTTTATTCTGTTCTTCCATTTGGGCTATGTTTCTTTGTATCCTCATTTTGGCAGCCTCCTTGTGTTTGTTTCTATGTATTTGGTAGAGCTGCTACATCTTCCAGGCTTGGTAGAGTGGCCTTATACAGTACATGTCTTGTAGGGTCTATTGGTATAGCCTCCTCTATTACCCAAGCTGGATACTCAGGGTGCCCCCACTGAAGGGCTGTGTACATCCTCCTAATGTAGTTGAGTCTTGATTGGTGTTGGTATGTTCAAGGTCAGCCACCCCATGTTCTGTCCAGGATCACACAGAAAAAGCTACAAAGCAATGTACAGTTGGCTGCTACAGTTGTGTTGGGCTTGGAAGCACCCAGGTGAGGCCACACTGTGAAACAAGGTCAGCTGCTGCTAGTGCTGGGTCTGGGGCAACTTATCAAGAGGGTATGAGGCTTGCTGAAACCAGATGCTACTTGTCTGAGAGAATTTAGGAAAATCTGAACCGTGGGCCAAGACAAGCTATTTGTATGGAAAGGCCACTGGAAACAGCTTGGGTGGGCCTGAATGTTGGGTGGGGTGGGCCCTAAGGGAATCCTAGGGTGGGGCAAACAGTGATAGCCAGGTTGATGGAGACTCATCTATGGTGCCCATTTTCTGGTTCTGTGACTGTTGGAGGAGGGATCAGTAAAGGAACAATAGCTTCTGCCAGTATGTCTGTCTGGGAGAAAGGTATCTCCCTCAGCTCAACTACATGACCATCTGGAATGGGTACCAAATTTTAAGGCTTCAACTTGAGGGACACACTTCCCAAACACCTAGCTCTGAAATCATATGGGGCTTGGATTCCTGAGTCTCACAGAATTATAACAAACAACGAGCAGTTCTTTTTTTTTTTTAATTAAATTTTATTTTAATTGTTGTTCTTATACAGTCTTCTGTTTTCTACTCCCATCCCGTCCCTCCGCCCCAGCCCTCCCCAGCTCCCTTCCATTTCCACCCCACCCCCCAGCTTTTGTCCATATGTCTTTCATACTTGTTGCTCTAATCCCTTCCCCTTTTCCCTGGATATTCCTATCCCTCTCCTCTCTTATTCTCAATTTCAGTGTCTTTGGCTATATTATGCTTGTTTGTTTGTTTTTTTGATTAGGTTCCTGTTAAAGGTGAGATCATATGGTATTTGTCTCTCACCTCCTGGCTTATTTCGCTTAGCATAATGCTCTCCAGTTCCATCCATGCTGGCGCGAAGGGTAGGAGCTCCTTCTTTCTTTCTGCTGCGTAGAATTCCATTGTGTAAATGTACCATAGTTTCTTGATCCATTCATTTATTGATGGGCACCTAGGTTGCTTCCAACACTTGGCTATTGTAAATTGTGCTGCTATGAACATTGGGGTGCATAGGATCCTTTGG